>CAJVPS010000121.1:0-35697 GCA_910591765.1 Ambispora leptoticha | reverse complement strand
ATCATTCTTTATTTAATATAAAAAAATTATAAAGATTGGTTAAAATTTGAATGATTTTTATTAGAAGTAATTATTTAGTTTTATATTGATGTACAAATCTTTTTACACCAATCCATATTATGATATATATTATCTTTATATACTTCTTTAGATGCATAAAAACTGATTTTATTAATTTGACATTGATATTAATAACATATTCAATAATTATTAGACTAGAATCTTATACTTTAAAAAAATGTAGTATAAATATATTAAAGAAAATGATAAATAAATTAACTATGAAAAATTAAAACGCTTATATTGGATTATTATTATAAATCAAAAATTCATAACAAGAAATTTGTATATTATCGTTATGCTTTCATTCTGAAAATCTGAAAATATATTAATTCCATGATATGCTTCAAATTTGCTGATTTAGAACTTAGTATTCCAATAAATATGAAAAAATCTAACTAAGAAATTATAAAGTATTTCTTATAAGTCCAGCGATGCTGAATAGAAAGTGAATGAAGTCATATTAGAGATCTCGTATTAAACATTTACAAAGGAGTACAACCTATGATGTCAATTAATGTTTTATCAAACTCTGAATTAAAGATCTTAATCAACAGCGATTACTACATAGTAATAGTCTAATTCCTCTCTTCAATCCCACGTACAGTCAAAAATCTGTAAATTCACAAAACCAAGCAAATCAGTAACAATATTTATTATTTGTAGCTTACTTACAAGACTTTATTGTAAGTTACATCCAAATTTAATAAAATACCGAAATTTAACAACCCTAATCGAACGCGAAGCTGTATTTGCACAATTCAGAGAAAATTAATCCCTAGTTTACAAAAGAATTAAAAAAAATGAGCAATTGGCAAAGTTAAAGAATGAGTGGACGACTTTTTTACCTTCGAAACTACGGTGTACTCGTGGCAATGCTCTATAGTATTTATTTCGATCGTTCACTTAAACTCAGTTGGATTAAATTCTATCCAACGTAAATACCGTAATTCGTGGCATAAACCATCCTGGGTCTGTTACATCCTACCATGGATGGCTTGATTAAGACCCATGGGTCTGTGATATAGAGAAGGGTGTTTTATATGGAGGGTTTAGTGTACGAAGAAGAAAGTTTATATGGAGGATCTGACATAATTTTAATACAAGTGTGCATATTACCGGTGATGTTGCATGTTATAATAGCGATAGGTTTAACAGGTTTGAAAAGTTGCAACTTTTGACTTGAAAATCGTAATTTTTAAGCATACAGTAATTGATATAATATTCGTAATGTAATGAACCAGTTCTACAGACCCGGGTCCTTAACTCGTATCTATGATAGAAACTCCGTGGTAATCTTGGAACTAGGGGGTGGTTTATGTAATGATGCTCAGTTCTCATGTTCGAACTGCCAGACGATCACCAAAAATAGTTTTCTTATTTTCGGTCATATTATCTAAAGGAAGGTTGGCAAGATCTTACATTATATTGTGTATGCTAAATCTTATTGATGAAAAACAAAATCATTAGTTAAAAAAATGAAAAGAAATCAACAAATAATTTAATTTGCTCTGCTCATGAAAAAAAATGTATAATAAAATTTATTCTCATTTCGAAATGTTCATTTTCGAATCCTTTCTACTTATCTTCATTCTGTCTCTATCAAGATCACGATATATGAATCAGCATTCGTAACTTGGACAAAATTTTTAGAGGAATAGGTTGGAATTGTGGCGGGAAGTAAAACAATTCTTGGCGACAATCCGAAACTGAGTAAGATGCCCATAGATATGTTAGTATTGCTTATGGCAGAATACAATGGTGTCGTTGGGCAATTAAGTCTATTGGGATGCGAACAAGGAAAGAACCTATGAGCTTGATGAATGCCTTTAATGAATATTACGCTTACAATTAAAAGTTTACCATATCCCCATAACATTCCTTTTCGCTATTTTAACATTATAAAATATTCACATTGATTGATTACTTCAAATAACAAAGAACCAAATATAATCACAAACCAATAAAAATTTTGAAACCCTTGTTTTATTTTTTTTATTAAATCATATTGATAGTTCAGTGCTCTTATAGTGAGGGTATGACTGTATACCGATACTATCATTATCGTTACGAATATCTTTGATATAAATTTTCACAGCCATTTCAATAAATAATACATGAATCTAATATCCGACATCAAATTTTCATTATGAACTTAATGTTATCCAAAACGTGAATTTCCGGCTTTTTTGATGGAAATTTTTGTATTGGAAATTGTTTCCGTTCCTATTATTTGTAGGGTGCAAGAAAATAATCAGAATTTGAAATCTGGAAATCAAGAAATAAGTTAAAGTATGCATATGATTGATAGCATCTGAAATATGGTGATAAGAGAAATTTTTTGAATTTTCTCGCTTTATTCAGAAAATTCAAGAATACAATTTGTAGATTTTAAAAATATAAAGTCTAAATTAAATTTTTGAGTTGAATAAAAAACTAAAAATATGCCCCAAGAAAATAAATAATATTCCACAGCAGGAAAGAACTAGCATATTATCATCGAAAAAAGCGCCTGCTGCTGTACTTGGCATACTCTGTCCTTTATGATCTTGCTCTTCCTTATTGCCATTATTTCCATTCGCTACCCCGCCATTTTTCTGAGCTTTATTAGAAACACTACCACCAGCAGAATCATTTGCTAATACATCAGCAATAGTGTTATTATTATCTTCCTGCTCAGAAGGTGCCGGGATTGGTACTATTGTGAATGGCCCAACATAATCCCAGATTGTTTTTATCGATGATGTTTTTTCAGATGGAAATCCGAGTTCAATATCAACGAAGAACAAGGACGAATTCCTAATGTTTGGCGAGAGTATTATTTGTATTGGGTATTTGAATGAAGTGATGTTTGTGCTTGTGTTATGATAGAGCGTCTTAGTTTGGATAAAGCGAAGCGAAAAAACGTATTAATATTTTGTTACGTTTAAAAATTGTATAAAGATTACTCACGGATCGATAATCCCATTGCCAATTATTATTCGTGTCCAAATTATTACTGGTATTCGAGTTATTTCCCAATGAGGAATTCGTATTTGTAGTTTTCTTAGTAATAGTCAAATTAGCAAACAAAAAAGCATCGAGTTTATGTAACGGCACTTCAGTCACATTATTAACATTCGTTCGACATTGTTTGCCAATAAGTTCCCACTGGACAAGCATTTCATCACCGGGTGCGTATCTGTCTCCAAGCTTAGGACTTTTCATCTGCACGCGGCATCCTTCATTTTCTTTTATTTGTTGTTGTTGTTGTTGTTGTTGGTATTCTTGTTCTGTGGGCGGTTGATTTTGAGATTGAAGCCATTGTGAGTATTGGGACGGAATTGCGGGTGTTGACGATGGAGACAGACAATTGACGAAAAGAAATACGCTGGAGTAATAATTTGCGAAACATAGTAAAATTGTTAAAGTTGATAATGAATTGAATGCTGAATAACGTTTCGGCATTTTTTAACAGAAAAATATTTTAGGTTGTTATATTTTGTGGATGTTTATATTTTGTAAGCTTCATTGGTAATTAACTAGATTGACGCGAGTCGTGTGGTTCATCCATGTTCTCATAAAAAAATACCAAAGATTTGTTCGTTTTATAGACCTTTCATTCAATAAATCTATCAATCAACGATATGTTGATACATGAAAATATCTGAATTGATAATGATGATGGATATTTCCGCTTAACAAAACACATGCGCTTTCCAATCAATCAAAATTATAAAAATAACTAGTCCAATAGCCTTCTAACTAACCAGTTAAACAAAGTCAAGTTTGTAAAGTAATAATGAATTTATTATCCCTTCAAATCTCAAGCTACTTGCTCATTACTCTTTTATTTAACTACGCATTTGTTCTCCAATTATGTAATGCTAAAAGTGAAGAATTGACTACGATAACAACCACCACCGTATGTGCTACTACCACTACCACCGTTATATCGACACCAATACCGCCCATTCCCACTAAAACTTGGCCCTTTCCTACAGAAACGCTAACTTCCTGTACAACAATCTTCCCTACTAAAACTACCTACACGGTTACGCCCACCGAAACGACCACCGGCAGGCGCACCCAGACAAAGTTCCCATGGTCAAGTACCACCGCATCCTTGGTTCCTAACAATTTTCAAGAGCTCCCTGGGAACCCTGATCCGTCAGAAATTCACCTGATCACTGCAGTGACTAAACATCATCCCCCTTCTAAGCCAACGGATGCCTCTCAGAATAGTGCAGTAAGAGAGGGTGGTGTTAGATATGGTGATAAGGTAGCGGTTCTTTTGGCAGCTGTTCTTGCAGCTGTTGCTTTATTTTAGTTTTATGTGATTTGGCAAAGTTTTTGCAGAGATAATGAGAGCGGCAGTTACGCCATTGGTTGGATGCAATTTGAATTTGGATCTGAAGTAGGTGGAATATCTATTGTTGAGTCTCGATCTCTCACATTTATAAAAATATACATTTAGCCGTGTAACTTTTTCTTTTCTATTGTATCTTTATTATATTTTGTTGAATAATATCAACAGAATATTTCATATTTCAAAGTGTTCATTAAAAGAATAAGTTACACTGTATTTATTCCATATCGAGATACCGATACGTATTGGTTTGGTTATCAACCGCCAATCAATAAAGATTCACGGTACATGCGTTAATCATGCATTGATCAAGTTATCTATAAATATAAAATCTCCCCGTTTCTGATCTGTTTCTGGTTTAAGGGAGTCTGTTCCCAATAATACATGTATAGCAAACGGAAAAATATCAGATTATAGAAAAATGATATTAAGAAACATACTACCAAAGACTTTTCTACAGTTTCTATTTATCTTCTCCGTTACAATACTGCTAATACCTTCACCACTATTATTTGGCGACGCTTCAGCTACAATAATAGACAAACTCTCGGAAGACCCACAGTTCAGAAATCTTCTTCGTGCACTACAACACACCCGCCTCATACGCGAAGTCAACCGTTATGAAGTGGCCACGTTGTTCGCGCCCACTAACAAAGCAATTGGTGAGGCTTGGTGGGCAGTTACACGCGAAAAATTACTTTATCATTTTTTAGGGGTTGATATGAAACTTGAAGAGTTGAAACCTGGACGATTGTTAACCACAAGGTTGAAGTTGGATGGGAGACTTGGGGATGGAGGTGACAATGAGCCGGGTCAAAGGGTGAAGGTTGAAAGAGAAAAGGATGTCTATGTTGGGAATGGGAAAATCATCGGTGAACCGTTGCTAGCAGACAATGGTATTTTTCTTAATTGATTTATCTTCTTTCAAGATTTGTAAACTTTGTTGATTAGAAAATTTATGCATTATTTAGGCATAATTCACACTATAGATGATGTTTTAGAAATACCTTTAGATCTTAGTAAGTATCTTGATTTTTATTTTATGCACATTTAGCACAACATTTTTTTTGATCTTTAAATTATTTTATGACGTAGATGCTACACTTCATCAACTGGATATCCGGCTATTCACACAATATTTCGTAAAAAAAAAATTATCACATTTCTTAGCCACAAAATCACATTTAACTCTCTTTATTCCGATCGACGAAGCATTCAGCCTCCGTTTTAAAAAATATGAACGAAAATATTTGAATGGCACTTGTGGTGGGGGACTGGATGATCTCGAACTTGTGTTGGGACATCATGTTCACGATGGATTGATCTACACGGAAGATATGGAGGGTTCACAAGGTTTTCTTCCTTCCTGTAAAATTTTGTGGTTGTAACACAATAAGGAATGATAATGGCTCACATTTTTTTCTGTGTCTATGTATAGAGAAATCTACTATTCAAGGTGAGCCGATACCCATAGTACGTGAAAATAAAACAGTAATTAAGGTTGGAGATGGGCATATTATTGACAATAATAAGGATATTTTGGCGAACAACGGTATGAAAGTTCTTTTTTTCGAGCTTAAATTATGAACCTTATTCAAATTCATCCTCGCGATCTAGGTGTTATCCACATTGTAAGTCGGGTCTCAGCGCCACAAGCACTCCACTTTAACGAACTAAAGTATTTGTGTGGTCTCGACGCAACAAATTTCGTAGAATGGATTCGAAGAGCCGGATTAGAGCATTACATTCAAGACTCTGAGACACCATACACGATTTTAGCTCCGCATGATGACAATTACAATGCTCACGATAAAATTCTCGATATCATTAACGATAATATTAAGAGCACCGCTAGTGACAATGAAAAATTCTTGAAGTATCATTTTGTAGAAGGAAAAAAAACTATATCCGAATTGACAGATGGACTATTACTTCCTAGTGAGGTGACAACTGACGATCTAAAGGGACATCACCAGCGTATTAAAGTTAGTGTTAAGCCGAAATCGAGAAGAAATGATGATTATGTTGGAAATAGTTTGACGATGCCCGAAGTTCGATTTAATGATCTTTCGATAATTGGTGAACCCGGTATTATATTATTGCTTTTTATGATTCGATTATGCTATTAATTTTTGACCCCATAATCATTTTCTAAATAAAACAATTCATCTTTTTTTGTTACTTTTCACGAATCAATATTATAGTGGAAATTGGCAATTCAATAATTTATGTTCTCGAGGATGCACTCACACAACCTCACGACATAATTCAGACTCTGTCTCTGAAGACGGGCAAAAAATTTCATGAGTTCATAAACGCGTTTTATGTTAGTGACCCAAACGACACCATTCGTAACTTACCCGGAACAACAGTATTTGCGCCGATCGATGAAGCATTCACCAAATTAGGTCTCGTCTACAACTATCTTTTACATCCGATCGGTAAACAAGATTTGACTTCCGTATTGCAATATCATGTCCTTGACCAAGTTCTCTACTCGGAAGATATCCCTCAAGGGAAATTCATGTTTGATACAATCGAAGGTGAACCGCTTATTATTCAGCGTGAAAAAGATGTGATTAAGGTCGAAGGAACGAATTATACGGCTGTTGTCACGGAAAAAGATGTTTTGACACGAACGGGTGTAATGCATATTGTCGATTCGATTCGAATACCACCCAGTGTAAATATTACACCATATAAGATTTTAAAAGGAATGGAAGCAGAAAAGATGATAGAATTGTTTAAAATCGCAAACTTGACCTCGATTCTCAATGATACGACGGAACCATTCATTATACTGATACCACCTGAAAAACAATTTGCGAATCTCACGATAGCGGCAAAAGACCCCGAAAAATTATCACGGATTCTTTCTTCACATATCATCCCGGGCTCGATTGACATTGATCGAAAAGAGAAGAAAATGTTTACCACGTTATTAACCAGCAGCACAAAAATACAAATAAATTACGACATCTTGACCGGTAAACCTTATGTTGAGCTGCAAGGTTCCCTTAGCTTCTTCGAAGAACGCGCAAAAATTACTGCTGTCGGCAAGACATCGAATGGTGGCGGTGTATATCAGATCGATAAGATATTAACCAGAAATTCGACACAGCATTTTACTCGGGCTGGGTTAGGCGTGTTGATTGGATTGGGATTGATAGCGTTCTTTACGGGAGGAAGTGGCGTCGGAATATGGGGGTGGCAGAAATGGAAGAGTTGGGGATATACCCCAATTCAAGATGGTAATGCGGGGGCGGCTGAACGCGATTCTATTGATCCCGGTGATGCGGAACGCGGTGAAGTGCCTCCTGTTCAAGATGATAATGCGGGGGGCAGCTGAACGCGATTCTATTGATCCTGGTGATGCTGAACGCGGTATGTGGCTCCTGTTGGAACAAATGCTGCAAATTGATCCGAATAATTAATTTTAGTATTTGTCTTTTGATTCTAACCTGAAAACTTTTTTTTATCTCTATTAATTCGTGTTTATATGAACAATATTTATTAGTTTATCTGTATTCTTAGAATTTATCTTAATTGAATTGTATATATTTTATTAGTTGGATACGAATAATCCCGGTTCATTTGTTTTTTATAATCAAGTGATAATTTTTCAATTAAAATCACATTTATAATAATCATAATAATCGCTGAAGGAAAATGAGCACGTGAGATGTGATCTGAGGCAAGCATTGATGGTATAGTCACATTAATCTTTTAATTATCTCTGATTTTATTTATTTATTTTTGGAACTATTTATTGAAGTCTTGTATTTAGATTAATTATTATTAATTATCAATCACATTTACAAAGTACTTAATTGATTATTTTATTTGCAAAGCATAATAAATAAATTTCTTATTTTTACTAGAAATTAAAAAATGAGAACTTTAAAATAAATTGAAATTGATTTTTGAACTAATCTTAACATTTGTATATAATAATAATAAATCTTTATAGTTTTTGTATTATTCTGTAGGTTAAAAGAAACTTCTATATCAACGCACGGCATAAAAAATACCTATATCATTATTATCATCACTCATTATTTTTTGGTCTTTTAACTAAACCTGTAAATATGACACCTCAACTTTTTTCTATTTTCAAGGAACAAAACTATTATAATCCCTACCAATTAACTCTACAATTCTCTTCATTCTGAACCACAAAAGAGTGATGAAACGGAGTTTCTCTTTATATGAACGACATGAGCAACAGCCCGGAGGAGGAGGTAGTTGTGGCAATTGTAAGGAATGCATAGAGAGAGAACAAGAAAGAGAAAGAATGAGGTACCAAAATAATTACGGTTACATATTGGAAAGTGGAAACGGTGAAGCGATACAAACTTCTTCCGTGAAAGGAAAAGGACGATTGGAATTTGGTAATAATGAGATTAAAAACCAGACAAGTAACAATAATCCTACATCAATGACGACGAATTCTATTCTCAGTAACTATAACTACAACCCTCACCATAATTTCTCAACACCTTATACATCCATGTACACGCCTTCTTCGACTACGTCTGCCAATTTATTATATACAAACACGAATCTAAAAAGAAATCCGTCGCCTCAATACAATAAAGATAATATGATGCTAATATCGGATATCTCTGAAGAAAGGAAGTTTCCGTTTGAATCAATGTCAACATCATCACCAACATCAATTTCCCCGCACACACATTCTAATAATATGGACATTTTGTCGGCGACGAATATGATGAGTAATAATAACACAGGACGAACGAGGACGATCACCACCACGGCGACGAAAACGACGACGACAAATCTGTTTTTTGAGGAAGAAGAGGAGAATGATAACGGTGGATGGGAAGATGGTGATGAGATTGATAAAGCTGACTTTGATGCGGAAGAAGAAGAAGATGAATTAGAAGAAGGCGAATTGAGAATGGATGAGGAAGATTGTGACGAAGATGATGTTGATCCGTGGGAGTTGGAATGACGATCGGGAAGAATAGAAAAAACTTAAGATATCAACATGTATTATTTATTTATCTTTTATTTATAAGTTTTATTTATACACATTGTTTGAATTAATTATCTAGCAAGCAAATCTTGAGCTATACAGTATTTCAAAAAAAGGATTTTTTTGTATATAGCATATTAACGTTAGCACATTTATATATATCATATATATATATATATATCACCAATTTCTTTATCGCACAATCTATGGCGCGTTAAATTTAAATAAACAAATATTTGTTCTATTCTATATTTATTTTGTTCACTACATCTATCAAATAAAAAAAAAATTATTGTTCTATCGAATAAATTTTTTTTGTTGTTCTCTTCGCGCGTCTCAAACAGCCAAATCTCTGTATGAATCAGTAATGTAATTAAACACCACCAAACATTTTTGTTAAACACCGCCAACTATTTATTCTCATTAAACTCCTCATTGAAGATTTTCTTTACTTTTTGATAGACAAGTTCCGGTGAGTCCACACAAGAGATCGAATGCACCTTGCCTTGCCTCTGGTAATACTCAACGACGGGATAACTTTGTTGTTTGAACGTGATAAATCGTTTTCGTATGCTGTCGATGTTGTCGTCCACGCGACCACTGGTCTTTCCGCGATTTAGTAGTCTTTCAAGCATAACTTCCTCGGGACAATCGAAATAAAGTATCGAATGTGCTTCAACGACCTGATTTTATTATGTCAGAATATATAATGGACAAATAAGAAGACCATGATATGCCATAACGATGAGGATGATTGAAGAACTTACGTCTTCCTCAAATTTCATAGCTTGATCCATCTTTCTTGGGAATCCATCAATTAAGAAACGTTTGCCACCACTTTCTCGCATTGCTTGTTCAAGCAATGCAATGGTAATTTCCATTGGAACAATTTCTCCAGCCTTCATTAATCTATCAATTAAGTCGCCATATTTGGAGCCCGGTCTTTCTTTTTCAATACGAAGAAGATCTCCCGCTACATCAATATAAACAAGCAAAAAATTAATTTATTTAATCTCTGTGACTGCTTGTTTTTTGGAGAAAGGTTAATTAAATAAAAAGTAGAAACATATGCTTACCAGAGAGATGAATGAATCCAAAGTCCTTTACAAGATTTTCGCTTTGAGTGCCTTTGCCTGAACCAGGACCACCTGGATTAATGAATTATTTATTTAATTAGCGCATATTTTATCTATTGAATAGAATTAATTCAAACTTGAACCGAGATAACTTGCCTAAAACGAAGACCACCGTCACATCATCTTTCGAAAACTTTTTCGGTTCCGTCGAAACAGGCAGATCTTCATTCTTAAGTTCTTTCTTTTTATTCTTTGCTTGCTCCTCTACAATACACAACGAAACATTAAACGATCCCATTCAAAAAAGAAGAAAGCAAAAATAGAATATTATGTTCAGCTTTCTCCGAAAACACAATGATAATACTAATAATAAAACAAAAAATAACTTTAATGGCAGTCAAGAGGCGCGTGGAATAGTGTGTTACGTGTGCATGTTTTGGCAACAGCAAAAAAGCGCATATATAATATATACACGAGAAAACAGAAATGTATCCTATGCATAGCGTACTTCTTTATTCTCTTCACACCTCCATACCTCGAGTCCTGACCAGAACGAGGTAAAAAGAAACTCCGACCGAAGCCACGGCCAAAAGTGCAAGGGGATGCGGACCTTTTCTTGAACTTTTTGGTGGTGGAGGCGGGGGAGGTGTTTTCTCCTCTGTTACTCCCGCCACTGCACGACGTTTTAGAGACGTGGAGAAAAAGGTGCGCTTTGTAGTGTTGATAGTATTCGTAGTACTATTGACATCAAACGTAGAGCGCGAAGATGCAGGAATTCGTGCTTCGAATAGCGTACATTTTTTTCGTAGTAGTGTCTTAGTTGTGGTTGTAGTTGCCGTGATTGGTATAGAGCAGGTTGCAGAAAAATGAATTTTAGCTAATGGTTTTATCCGCGTTGCGCACGTACGAAGCATGATTTTGATTTTCTTTATTTCTCGGGAAAATAATCGAAATTTCAATGTGTCAAAGCGAAGTAGTAATTTACATAGAACAGTTCATACTGCAATGTTATCAATAATTTTAGGGTTGCACAGTTTCTCTGCTTTCCGCATCTATGATAACAAGATAATGTAGTCAATTGCGTTTTGCTTTCACATTTTTCTATTAACTTTTGTCCCTTCTGGTTTTCTAAACAGTCATGCCGCTATCTTTATTTACATGACATTTTCCCTTTATCGGTTTTTTTTTGTTTCCAGTTCTTGATAAAAATAAAAGTGTTGATCAATTGGTCTTGTTATAAAAATAAGCAGGATGTGCTGGGAAAGGAGATCTAGATGCATTGTATTTTCACTTCGTGAATTTCAAAAGTGGGATCGACATTAACGTTATGGTCTATCGGGAACACAACATTTAATAATATATAAATAAATAAATAATAAATAAATAAAATAAACGTGCTAAATTAATTGATTGATTGATTCTTACAATTGGTTTAAAATAAATAATTTGTTTTACCAGACACATGTACAAATTTTAATCAAATTCATGATTGGATTTTTCCGACATTGTATTATTGATTGATTTCACTTTGGAATATTTTTGATTCATGATTTTTTTTCCATAGCGGCTTTAAGAAGAATAGATCGGAGTTTCTAATGTATTTAGAATTTATAAAAGTTTGAGCAAAAATAGATATCATAATCCCAGCAGATTCAACTATTATCATCAATAAGTACCTGCAAATTAGTCAACTTTTCAACACTCACATTAGCCTCCTCAATCAGCGCTTTCAATTCCTCATCATCTCCCTCTCCTCCTATTCTTCCGCCGCCATCTTCTCCTACCACAGCACCGATCGGGACATCATTTTCAGAAGAAGAAGAAGAATGAGGATAATGTTGATGATGGGTTTTAACCCTCTTCCGACCATGTCCTCCTCCTTCTCCTACCTCATAATCATCTTTGTAATCTGATCTTTGACTATCCTTTCTTTTTTTCAATGTGCGTTCCACCATCATACTAGTCATTCGCTTGATAAACACCATTCGTTCATCACTATTTTGATCGTTGTTCTCGGTGAGTTTACCGTTGTCCACTTGATCATGTAGTTTAATGATCAGGTTTTTTACGGCGATTAGTTGATCGACTAGAAGTTTCACTGTCTCGGGTAGTGGGTATACTATTTTTATACCATCGATTGGTTAATGATAATTTAATGTGGCATCTGGCAAGAACAAGAAAAAAAAGCTTTATTACGGTTTTGTTCGACAGTCATCTCCTTTATGCACGATAATTGTTGAATGATCTTTTCTTGACGTGCCAGTTTTGCATTGGTTTTTCGAATATCTTGTCTCAATTTAAAATTGATAACTTTAGACTTTTTACATCGAATCATTGAAAATATCATAATTAGATCTTTTAGAATTTAGATATCGTGTAAGTATGCACTAAAAAAAAAAAAAAAATACCGCCAACAACTGCTTTCTCGTCACCTCCAATTCTTCGTCCAATTTCTCATCATAAGCCGCGTCAATGCTATAGTCCAATCCCTAATTGTTAGTTGCATCTCCGGGTGATTATTAACTTTTGAAAAACAAGGGGAGCGCCCAAGGCAAACAACTGCACGCGTGAATGCAGACAAACCTCTTGATGTGGTAACACGATCGATGACGACACGTCAGGTGGTATGGTAAAGATATTATTTAACGCGTATAATTCGAATATATCAAAATTCTTGTCGACTACATGTTCAAGTAACGTTATCACTTGATGCATTCCCTATAATATTTATCCCAAGACACCCGTTAATTGATCAAGTTCCATGTTAAAGCCAAAATTTTAAGGGGCAATGTGGAAAAAAAACGTGTCCTTTTCGAAGAAAAAAATAACACGTTACATTCTCGCATTCTTCAGGATCGCTAAGTCTATCGTCCACATACTTCTCAAATATGTCAGCTGCTTGATAAATTAGATCGTTTACCGCGTTTATTATGTCATCTATAAACGCAATTGGCACGAACCCGAAGTGCGTGGTTAGAAGCTCGGTGTTTGGCAGTGAATATTTGGACATTTGGGTAAAAATGAGTTCGTAAAGCACAAAACTAATTTTATGTCTCAAGTTTCTGATCTTTCCACGCGTTTTTAATATTAGATCCTCTCAGCCAATCAGGCTCAAAAATATCATACAGTATGCTAAATAAATAATACGTTGAAAAAAAATCTCTAATTCTCTTTCCATACACTCTCATTCTCGCTGCTACCACCATACACCTCTTTCTTCCAAATCGGCGCCTTCTCCTTCAACTGATCAATCAACCACTCGACAGCTTTCAACGATTCATGCCGATGCACACTGGACACAGCAATCACGACACTAGTCTCGCCGACCGGGACAGTGCCTATTCGATGATAGATGGCCACTTTGGTGAGTGACCATTGAGCGCGTGCGGACGTAATTAAATCGTTTATAACCTTTGTTGCCATCGGGATGTATGACACATAGTCTAGCCGAAGGACTTGTTTTTCTAGACAATTAATAGTATAATATAATCTAAATGATCTTTTGATATCTTTCGCTCGACTAATAAATATATTGGTTACCTTGAAATATGTTCCGTGTTGTTCCTGAAAAAGTTGATATCGCACCTGCGCCATCATCTTTTACCAAGTTAATGATTTCTTGAATATTCAATGGGTCGTTTGTCAATTTCACAAAATTTATTTCTGGCATTTGTCGCTGGTAATGCTGCCTAATTAGGAATATGTTAGAATTTGTTTGCCTAGCGCTAACGCTTTAAATTCGTGGGTTAATTGTCAGTTCTGGGCCAATTAAAAGTGTTTATTTAGATTTTCTTGACTTTCTTGGAAGTCTTACCGTTATAAGAGAGAGGGTGCTTTAAAGGTTTTCGAAGAGTCTTATATTATATAAATTCTAGTCATGGAGAACTCAAAGACTTTGGTGGTTGATAATGGGACAGGGGTGAGTCAAAACGCTGCTAAGCAGTTCGTACATACCTGGTAGAAATTAAATGAGCTGCAAGTGCCCAACTACTATTGATTAATGAAAACATAAATAACAAACCCAAACCTTGCAAGTTTGTAAAAGTAGGTTACGCCGGTTCAAACTTTCCCGAACATGTATTTCCGTCAGTGGTAGGTCGCCCAATTCTCCGGGCCGAAGAAAAAATCGGTAATATCAAGGTAAAAGATATCATGGTAGGCGACGAAGCCGCCAAAGTCCGTTCCATTCTACAGATGTCGTATCCGATGGAGAACGGGATTATCAAAAAATGGGAGGAGATGAAACACTTGTGGAATTACACGTTTTTCGAAAAGTTAAAGGTGGATCCGCGGGAATGTAAAATATTATTGACTGAGCCGCCGATGAATCCTTTAGCGAATCGACGTGAGATGGTGCGCACGATGTTTGAAGAATATGGGTTTCAGGGAGTGTATGTGTCTATTCAGGCTGTGTTGACGCTGTGTGCGCAGGGTAAGAAATAAAAATTTCACTATCTTAATTCTCGATATGAATTTCTTTTAATTTGTGCTGACAATGATGATGTTGATATTGTTATTATCATCAAAGGTCTTCTCACGGGTGTAGTTGTGGACTCGGGTGACGGAGTTACCCACATTGTTCCTATTTACGATGGATTTGCCCTCCCACATCAGACGCGTCGACTAGACGTCGCTGGTCGTGACGTTACGCGGTATCTTATAAAATTACTATTATTAAGAGGATATGCTTTTAATCGTACAGCAGATTTCGATACTGTTCAACAAATTAAAGAGAAACTTTGTTATGTAAGGTGCGTACTAACCACACGGTTATCTCTTTAGATCATTTTTTGATATATTGAATTATTTTGTTTTTTTACTTCAATAAAAGTTATGATTTAAAGTTGGATCAGAAATTGGCGAATGAGACCACCGTGCTAGTGGAAAATTATACGGTATAAAATTTTTTCATTTTGTTATTAATACCATTATTGATTTTAGCATTTTTATTTAAGACGTATATGCGCCATTTATTAGCTACCAGATGGACGTGTCATAAAAGTCGGTTCAGAACGATTTGAAGCACCCGAATGTATGTTCCAACCTCATTTAATTGATTGCGAACAACCAGGTGTAGCTGGTAATAACTAAATCAGATGATCTTCTTGGATTCTTCTTCTCTCGTTTTATAATTCTTAACATCTTCATCATTTTTGTCAATTTTTAAATGTTCATATTAGAACAGGTTTTTGAAGCGATTCTGGATGCAGCAGTCGATGTGCGTGCCGAATTGTTTCGACACATAGTGCTATCGGGTGGATCATCAATGTATCCCGGGCTACCGAGTCGACTCGAGAAAGAGCTTAAACAATTGTATATGGAGAGAGTGGCGCATGGGAATGTTGAGATCCTACAGGTACCACATACTTCTTTCCGCATCTCCTTACTTACTTAATTTCCCGTTGTTAATGTTGAAAAAACTATAAACATGAAATAATAGAAAATGAAAATTCGAATTGAAGACCCACCGCGTCGTAAGCACATGGTGTTCTTGGGTGGCGCAGTGTTAGCTAATATAATGAAAGATCGTGAAACATGGTGGATAACTAAACAGGAATGGGAAGAGGAGGGTATTAAAGCACTTGATAAACTTGGTGCGGGATATAATTAGGGTTATGTTTCTATATTTATTTGCTTTTAGCCAATTAATTTATTGATTCAAATTCGTTAAAATCAAAAAGTTTTGTAGCCGCTGATCTCTAATTATTATTTATTATAGATATAGAGAATAAAAATTTGTGCTTAATCTTAATGATATTTGAATGGTTAATTATTCCTTCCTTTGAAAATTTACGATTTTTAATGAATTACGATAAAGAAAAAGATCCATGTTATGAGATCGATGTTCTATTTTTAGAATCTAAATTTACCATTACCGTTACGCGGTCGTACACGATTAAAAAAATTTTGGATTAATGTATGATTAAAAAAAATGTCTGCGACAAACTTGTCAGGCCGTGTTGTATTGATGTTCGTTGGTTTTATGAGAATTAAGCGAATGAATTGATTTTTTATTAATTTAACAAATTGGAATGATTTTGATCTAATTTTTCTATCTAGCACCGGGGCGTCTGCTGGCATAGGAGCTGCCACAGCACAAGAATTTGCTAAATATGGTGCACATTTAATATCCTTCTTCATTATGAAATTAACCATTATATTGATACGCAAAGAATTCATTCAGCTATATATATATATATATATATTCTCTTACTACACATATAATTTATACATATTATTTGCAAGACGTTTGGAACGGTTGGAAGAGCTCAAATCAAATATTCGTAAGGAATATCCGTCAGTAGAGATCCACATCGCCGTTGTAGACATTCGGAATAAGAATGAAATTGATAACGCTGTGAAGGATTTGCCTGAAAAGTTCAAGGATATTGATGTGTTGGTGAATAATGTGTGTGTTTAAATTGCATAAATGGGCTTAGATCTGAAGCGAGATCACACATGATTCGATAAATATTAATCATATTTCTCTTAATATATGAGTTAGGCAGGCATAGCAATTGGATTTGACACAATAGAAAATCAAACGCAAGATAATATTCTTGCGGTATTAGAAACAAATATTAATGGGCTGATTTACATGACACAGGCTGTTTTACCAAGGATGAAAGAACGAAATTCCGGAGATATTATTAATATCGGAAGTATTTCTGGTAATGTATTTTATTGTGATGATCGATACTACAACGCCCAAAAAATATGAATTAATAGAAATATTATATTGGTTTAGGCACGCAGACACATCAATACGGAAATTCTATTTACGCAGGATCAAAGTATGCGGTCGAAGGAATTACAGAGTAAGAAACACGTGTAATTAGAATTCAAGAATCTGGTCGTTAATTTCTTGATCCTTTTGAAAGAAGAAATGCAGCGTCAAGTATCAGTTTTAATAATCAATTAGCGTTTAATTAGTTCAATTAGAAGAGAACTTGTGGCTACGAAAATACGCGTGATTATAATCCGACCAGGTAATCAACATATGTGATTTTTTATGTGGCAAAACAAATAGATTTAACAGGATGACCTTGTTATGTGTCATCGTTGATGTTTGATTTTATATTTAAAGGGGCGGTGAACACAGAGTTCACGGTACGCAGAGCCGGTGGTGATACCGATTTCAATAACACTTATTTTGCGGGGTATGAACCGCTTGTAGCGAAAGATATAGGTAAATAAATTGTTTAGTATCTCATAATTGATTTTCCTTTTTATTTTAAATATTAATTTAAATTGTTTTATTAGCTGAATGTGTCGTTTTCGCAGCCACCCGTCCAACAAACGTCGTGGTTGCGGAGATGTTTGTCCTGCCTACCGCGCAAGCTGATATCACGTTGTTCCATCGTGAAGGAAATGTTGGACCGTTAGCCAAGAGTGATAATAAGAATTAAATTATTACAGATAGTATAGAAATAGTTTGTTTTTATTCTATGAAATTTAATATTAATTGTTCCATTTTCAACAATCTATATTTGATATATGTGTGTGTGAATGATATGGATTAATTAGACGGTTAAAATTTTCTTAAATGTCGAAACAAAGACCAACTCACATTTCATTAATTTGTCTTTGTTTTAGAGTTGACAACGACGAAATGATGCACAAATATTAAGACGAATACGATGGCACCCAAGGTGTTGACCAACGTCATAAGCGTTGTGTCCTCAATCATTTTGCGTTGCAAGCTTTTATTTGATTGCAAATTTTGGGATAAGTAAATTTAGGAAGTAGGATTTTTATGTAGGATATTTAGAAATTACAAGTATTAAGAGTTACCTTTCATGAAGGAAAAAAATAGATTTTAACATTTCTCGTGTGACAAATATCGATGCGTGCATGATTTTTTTGATTTAATACACTTCTTTCAAAATAAATCCTCACAAGAAACCATTTTTCCAAGACTATTTCCATAATGTCAATTGTTGAAAAAATTGCCGAAAGTATGTCTCGAATTTTAGATCTATGTCCTCTGAATTGTACCGTTTTAACCACACGCTCTTTATCTTTCGCTTACAGTCGAGGCCGAAATGGCCCGCACGCAAAAGAACAAGGCCACCTCGTATCATTTGGGTACACTAAAAGCAAAGCTTGCAAAACTACGACGAGAATTAATTACTCCTTCAAGTGGTGGTGGATCTAGCGGAGGTATGTATGTGTTTCTGGGAATGTGTTTGATTCTATTGAAACTTATTAATTTCTTTTAATCGTTGAATCCATGAACGAAAAAGTGGGCTTTGATGTTGCTAAGACGGGAGTGGCTCGAATCGGGTTTGTTGGTATTGTCAAATTCGATTTATTCTTGTCTGGAAAGGATGAGCCTGACGTTTACTAAATTGTGACTTTTATAGGTTTTCCCTCGGTTGGAAAATCGACTCTTATGTCAAAATTAACGGGTACTTTTTCAGAAGTCGCCTCATATGAATTCACGACATTGACAACGGTGCCAGGTGTACTGCAATACAAGGGTGCCAAAATACAGATTCTAGATCTGCCGGGGATCATCGAAGGGGCAAAAGACGGAAAAGGACGTGGTCGTCAAGTCATAGCAGTAGCACGAACATGTTCATTAATTTACCTTGTTCTTGACGTACTAAAACCGCTGACACACAAGAAACTCATTGAAAAAGAATTAGAAGGATTTGGCATCCGATTGAACAAGAAACCGCCAAACATCTATTTCAAAAAGAAGGAAAAAGGCGGGATTAATATGACAAACACCGTTCCGCTTACACATTTGGATCTGGAGCAGGTAAAAGCGGTGTTGAGTGAATACCGGATTCATAATGCGGACGTGACCTTTAAGTGTGACGCTACCGTTGATGATTTAATTGACGTTATTGAGGGAAGGGTGTACATTCCGGCTATTTATGTGCTTAACAAGGTAAGAATTGGGACCACTACTGGTGTGAATTTTATTTCTTTGCTCGCGGTAATAATGATCATTTTTGGATTCAATAGATTGATCAGATTAGTATTGAAGAACTGGATATGATTTACAAGATTCCTCATGCAATACCAATCTCGGCTCATCATGTAGGTAAAGCTTAGCATCATATTACTTTAGATATCATCGATTAACTAATGTTGCTCATTATAAAAATAGGAATGGAATTTTGATGAATTACTGGAAAAGATGTGGGAATATCTTAATCTTGTGAGAATGTAATTAATTTTTTGATTATTACGTTATGCAATTAATTCGTTTCATTAATTTATTTATTGTTCTTGGACAATGAATAGTTATACAAAACCAAAGGGCCAATTACCAGATTATAGTGCTCCGGTAGTGTTACGTGAAAACCAACAAACAATCGAAGATTTCTGTAATAGTATTCATAAAGGAATTGCCAAGGAGTTTAAATAGTAAGTGTATTCTTTTTTTGAAACAATCAATAATAATATTTTGACGATGTCGTTTTGATCATTTATCATTTTTTTCTGTACGTAGCGCTCTTGTTTGGGGAAGTTCCGCTAAACATCAGCCACAGAAGGTTGGGTTAACGCATGTCTTGCAAGATGAGGATGTGGTGCAACTTGTTAAATCCGGATGATAATCGTGATCAAATGGTTTATCTAATAAATAATTTTGGTTTGATTAAAAGATGATAAAAGTCGGATATTTTTATCGACTAAAATCCATATATTAATAGTAAAATAGTATATAGCAATAGTGATCCCAAAATTTTAAAAAATGAATTTATTATTCTATAAATAAGTACATGTAATGAAATAATAGAAAATTTTTGCGCCATAAAATGAATTTTGCCAAAATCGGTATCTTGTGAAATATTACAAATTTTAATTTACTTCCCCTCTTTTGAATTTTTTGTCATAGACGACGACTCTCTTTAACACAAGAATCCTTGTTTTTCATTACGTGTGATTTAATTTAATATAATTTTATTTTATAAAGAACAACGCGACTAACAAATAAAAAACGATGGCAAAGCCAGAGCCAAACACCAAAGAATACAAACTCTTAATAGGCGATGAAGACGAAGTCGTCAACATCACCAACATCAATGACAGTTTTCCAGAGAAAAGAACCTCACCGATAATAACCAAAAGCATCAAAAAACCCGGACTCTTGACGATACTAGCAAACACGGGCGCTCTGCCCATACTGAGTTATTGTGGCGCGAGCATCTTGATGACCGTGACGAACAAATATGTGTTGTCTGGGTATGATTTTAACATGAATTTTTTGTTGTTGACTATTCAGGTAAGGTTCTTGCTTTTCTATGGGTGCAATAGACATACTACTGCGCTATTTAATTTGATCAACGTCATGTAAATCAATCAGATTTTTTTACTTTGTTTTTAAAGTCGATTGTATGCGTTGCCCTTCTTCACGGATTCAAAGCCTTCAAATTGATAAATTTCCGAGAAATTGAATCACATATTTCGAAAAAATGTGAGTGTATTTTTATCTTTCCTTAACTTCAATAAAGATCATCAATTCAATAATTATAATGATCAATGTATTAATGATAGGGCTTCCCATTGTCGTTCTTTTGATTGCAATGATTTATACCGGAAGCAAAAGGTAAAAAGTTTTCAGATCTTTTTAAAATCTCTTGCTTTCATTTTTCATTTCTCGTTATTGACATCATTTTATAAAGTTTACAATATCTGTCAATACCGGTATACACAATCTTCAAAAATCTAACGATTATTTTAATTGCGTATGGGGAAATGCTGTGGTTTGGAGGATCGGTTACTCGACTCATGATTACGAGTTTTTTATTAATGGTAGGCATATATAGAAAATGACCGATTCATTCCTCTTCCCTCGTACATTTCTCTAATATCCGTTCGATTCGTTAGATTCTCTCTTCAATTATCGCCGCATGGGCAGACATAAGTTACGCGTTAGAAACAGCGACATCCCAAGTCTCGACAATAAACATCGGATACTTTTGGATGGGCACAAACTGTCTGGCGACCGCTTCATTCACACTAACAATGCGGAAACGAATCACGTTGACGGGATTCAAAGATTTCGATACGGTCTATTATAATAATTTGTTGTCGATACCGCTGTTGGTTGTGATGAGTTTCTTACTTGAAGATTGGAGTGCAGAAAATTTACAACACAACTTGTATGAATTTGATTCGATCTGTAGTGAGATTTAGCTCCTTGTTTTTTTGCAAGAAAAATTAAGTAATCGTATTTTTTTCTATTATCATTATTGGTGCGCATGACGACAATCCATTAAAGCCCCCCGGAAATTCGAAATCCACTTATAATAGCGATGCTTTTTTCGGGAGTCTCAGCATTCGGTATCTCATACTCATCAGCATGGTGTATTCGAGTGACCAGCAGTACAACCTACAGTATGGTTGGTGCATTAAATAAATTACCAATCGCTATTAGTGGCATGATATTTTTCGGGGATCCGATCACTTTTGGAAACGTGTCTGCTGTGTGTGTTGGTACGTGTTTCTCGCTTGGTTTTGGATTGATAATTTTCTTTTGCTTGGATTGGAAATGATTAATCTATTCTCTTTAAACATATAATATCAAAGGTTTTATCGCTGGTATTGTGTATACTGTGGCAAAATCCGATCAGAAAAAGGGCGGCGCATCGCGACATCAAACTGGTTATTTGCCAATGTCGGCGAGTAGTCATAGCATGCGTGAGGCAAATCTTGCACAAAAGAGTGGGAAAGAGGAAGCGCCTTAACAATAAAGAATATTATTTATTATTATTGCTCCTTATATAGTATTGATAATGATGCGATATATTTTTTAGGATGGAGGATTTACGTAGCAACAAAAAGTTGGAAGTTATAGGGAACTTTACGGTAAATTAAAATTATTTATTTATTACAATTAATGGTTACTAGTGGCATAATAGTTAATACTTTCACAGTAAACTACAATAATAATATAATAATAATAATAATAAACATGACTCAAATTTGTATTGTCAACCAGAAGATTATTATAATCACTCTTTAATGATAACTTGAAAAGAAAAAATATTAACAATGAAATGAAATAGAAGTTGAAAGTAAAGCAAAAAATTGGTCCCCCAGAGCAAAAAAATAAAGATAAAATTTAAACTAAATTCGAGGATTTCTTCGAGAAAAGGCAAAAAAATTTACATTTGTTCTTTTTCAACTTCAAATGATATTTACTAAGTAAAAGAATCATTAAATTTATATAAATAAAACAATCCCAACACTCAAAAATCCTGTTTTTACATAATTATAGTCATTTATCCCTTATTTATTGAATAAACAATCCGTTATTCATCACCCGGAGCTTCCCCTGGAGCAGTAGTTACACCATTTTCTTCATCTCCACCTTTTTCTGCAGACGTTGCACTCGGTTCTCCAGCAGTGGCCTTTTTCTTCTTATTTTTCTTTTTAGGTCTCAAATTCGTCGCCAGCAATTTTATAATCTCTTCATCTTCCAGTTTCTTATCGCTCTTGATCACGTCTGGGTCGTATAGTGTGTTGGTGATTCGGAGAGGTCCATTCTTTGTCAAGATGATTGTGAAAAAGAATTGTGCTACATATTCGTCTGTTGTATCGTTGACACCATAATTATCATTGTTATTGATAAAGCATAATTAATTATATAGCAAAATTAAGAAAAAAAGACGACCAAAAAAATACCTTCTTTCTCCTGATACACATGGTACGATGACACCAAATCATGAGTAGCACATTCCTGTATACCCAAACGCGCTTTTTTCTCATCTGGTAATGAACTTAACGGAAATGGAAACGATCCAAACTTCGTGCGGATTTCATTTAACACCTCACGTGAGGTTTTCATCTTTAGCGAATATGTGGTGTCAGTCTTTTTGTAGACTGTAGTGCGTACATGAGAGTTCTTTGGCTAAATTATCATATTTATTATTTTGATCACAATCATATTCATCATCATATATAATAAAATCAGCGAGATGATTATTATTATTATTATTGAACAAATGACATAGTGATGTGATAATCGAATCTGATATATGAGAACTAACAAACTAACCTTGCCTTCGCCCGTAGAGATTAATATATCTACGCCGTAGACTTCATTCTCGGCAAATTCTATCTTCTCGAATTCGCGTTTCTGGCCCTCATTAGGGTTAAGGATTATTTGTTTCTTTCCTTCAATCTCATTTTTTTCTAGTTGGTGCGATAACATACCTATTCACAGTTCGTCCATACCCATACATAATTAGAATACAATACCCAAAAAAAAACATTTAATAGAAAAACTTTGTAAATTTTACCTTCAAGGGAATTAGTATCAAACTCCCTTGCAATCTTTTGTATCGTTTCGGTAACTGCCATATTTGGCAGACCAGGTTTAATCAATCTGGCCGCCGCCTCAGCAGCTAAATGTGCCGCAGTTATCACATCTGCCTTGCGTCCGGTGACTGGATTTTCTTTTGTCGCCCCGACAACAAAGGTCGTGGCCGTGATTGCTGCATACCCGTCAATATGAGAGCCTAGCTGAATTTTCACGAGGTCGCCATTCTTTAACGTTGCTGCGGCCTCGGGATCAGATGGCAGTGGTGAAAAATGGCATATAATGTTGTTTACTGATACACATGTGGGAAAACCAATTCCTTCAAGCATATAAAAGAGACGGTGTTTCGTTTTTTCGTTAATTAATTAAGATAAATAAAACCGTGTTTGCATCTCATTGAGTTAATATAATCACCTTTGGGAATTTTCTGTTTCACGAAGAGCACTTTGACGCTATCTTCAATTTCTTTATCACCCAACTTACAAAGGTCAATTATTTTTGCACCGTCTACAGCAGCGCTAACCACTTTCTTAAGAACGCCTGGATAATCGGATTTTGATAGGAAAATAACAAATGCAGCATTTGATATGTATAAAGAGAAAAGCAAAACGTCAGAATAAGTATCCCATTTTCTAAATGCAACGCAGCCTTCATGAATTACATGAGACCTCCGAAAAAACGATTTCAAGGAGAGACAGAGAGAGAACCCGAGCTCAAGAACGAAAATTCTCCTTTCGTGTTTGTCCTTGTTTTAACGAAGATCAACGCAAAACTTTTACGTACGATTTGAAATCTCGGCTGCTATAGTGTATTTGTTTAAGACCTCTTGATTTTCAGGTGTGAGCGGTTCTGCGGTGTTGTTCTTGTCCCCCATGCTTTTTTGATTAGTTAGTTAACTTCTTATAAATATCTGGTGTGAGAATTTTTTTTAGCATACATATTCTAAATAATATGACGTCACGTAAAATTAATTTAAACATCTAAATTCAGACTCGTTTCTAGGTCTATAAAAATGGCGTCAAAAGAACTACGTAGATTAGGTGAACGTCAAAAAATGACATTTACTGTTTTTCAAGATGGAACTATTTCTTGATTGTCTCCACTTTTTATACAGTTTTTGTCACGGGAAACAAGAATAAACTCGCCGAGGTTCAAGCAATTCTTGGAACCTCTGTTAATTTGGTTGACCACAAGCTTGATTGTAGGCTCTTATCGTTCTTGAGTTGCACTTGTTCCTTGTTTCTCTCTATACCAAGATATTTTGTGCTTATTAATAAAATCGATAGTGTCTGAAATCCAAGGGAACACACGTGAAGTTGCTTCTGATAAATGCCAAAGGGCAGCCAAGGAAGTAAGAGACGCGAGCCAAAAAAAGATAATTCTCTGAATCATACACTATAGCATTTCGTTAATTGTAAATTCTAATTTTGTAAAAAGATAAATGGATCAGTCATTACGGAAGACACAGCTTTATGTTTCAACGCGTTGGGTGGTCTTCCTGGACCTTACATGTTTGTTGTTTTTTTATAATGAAACACGTAATACTATACGAATACTTATTAAGAGGATTTAATATTGCAGAAAATGGTTTTTAGAGAAATTAGGACATGATGGTGAGGTTAACTTATTTTGCATATTCTGGCAAAATTTCTATTATTTAACTTGACATTAATTATCCATTTCAAAGGTTTAAATCGTATGCTGGCGGGATTCGATGATAAATCTGCATACGCTTTATGCACATTTGCCTATTCTCGAGGACCTGATACAGAACCAATCCTTTTCGAAGGAATAACTCACGTAACTTCTTATTATTTTTCATTTTTGTGAAAATCATCAACGTTAAAAAATATGGTAATTATTAACAAAAATCTATAGGGAACGATTGTTCCTCCGCGTGGTCCTAATAATTTTGGGTGGGACCCGATATTTCAACCAGATAGCTATGAATTAACGTGAATTTAATTAATATCATTGTGTTTATAAGTTCGAAAGGTACTTTTTCTTTTTGCTGATACTTTCTGTTGTTTTTTAGATACGCCGAAATGGCTAAAGATATAAAAAATACCATTTCTCATCGGTACAAGGCCTTAGAGAAATTGAAAGAGTTTCTCAATTCTAATTCAGATTGAAATCCTGTTTCTCTATGCGCGATAATTTTTAAATGAAATTACATAGATTTTGGCTCGAGATCTAGATTTTAGCTATAAACAAAACAAAAAGATGAAATATGTCTTAATGTGAATATACTATACTACATTTTATCAAGACTGTTAATCCTGTATAGATGCAGCAGCATTCATCTGTCCGCGCCTCATCAAATTTCTTCTAACACGTTGCGCAGCGTGTCCAGCGCCACCACCAACATCCAAACTCAAATAAGGCACCTTTTTCCATGGAACCCGGTATAGTCCAACAGAAGTTTTGGAAGTTTCGTCAATACTTACACAAACCGGTAGCTCTAAAGAACCTTTTACAATTCCGTTGACTCGTTTCAATATCGAGATAGAGAGCGGAGTTAAAATGTGGAATGTGTGAGTTGACGGATCGATTGAGCGTATTATGGCTAATCCGAAGCAAGTGTGATGTGCCGGAGGAGGTGGTGGAAATTTTGGAGATGGAAAATAAGGTGGTGGAATCTGTTTTCGTATATAAATTAGAAAATAAAATATAAATTATTGCATGAATCGAAAGCAAGAGCGTATGTCTACTTACGATTTTTGAGGAACCTGTTTGATTATTATTACTATTATCCTCTTGAATCAAGTAATTGTCATTACCCTCATATTCCATTTCATCTTCCTCAACTTCGAAGTCACCAATTAATCCAACAATTGAACCATTCAAAGCATATAACAGTTGACTATATGGGACTTCCGCACAAAGCGTAAACACTCCTTTTGATAACCCCTTAGTCCAATCCAAGCACCATGGAACCTGCTGCACAAGTGGTATATCGAAATTCCACCACCCCTGATCAAATCCTTGCTGTGATATTAATTGTTTAGAAAAAGATTGAACTGAATAAAAATACGAAATTAGCATGAGGGTTCGTTGATCTCGTGCAGTGAATCTTGCAGGATTTGGACTAAAGAGGATTGAATCCACATAGTATAGTTTCGGAAAAGGTCTGTCCTCGGGGTGGAGAACGTTGGATGGAAGAGTGGGCGGGTTTAGATATGGGTTGGTAAGAGATTGGAATTGGCAGAGATGAGTTGGTTTTGCAAAGTTGTGGAGTTGTAGAAATAGATCATATCCTAATCCTATATGTTGAAAATAATGTGTTAGACAATGGCATTTCAAAAAATTCTATATACACGATTGACAATTCAAAAAAAAAAAGAAAACAATAAACACCTTTGACCCAACCATGAGTGTTTATGATCAATGGGATTTTATTTTTATTACTATTACTTTTGATATTATCATATCCCGATGAATCTACAAAATCACGTCTAAACACTGCGACCAATTCTTGGAGACAAGCTAAATAGTAATCAGGATCGTCACGCGGATTGGTATGACCAATTAAATATGATCTATAAGGTAGTTTAGGGTGCGTAAATGGTGGTCCTAAAATAAAAACCGGGATTCTATTATGCTTGATATTGATTTTTTTCGAAATTCTTTTTTTTTAAATTATAAATACCGAAAATCGGAGAATCTACTATGCTTAATGAAACAATTCCTGATGGGGTGAATTCCGGTTGTCCAATGTCGCTCTCGATGTACGCTATTCTTGGATGCCTAAATATTTAAGCGATTTATTTAGTTTCTTTTCTTTTTACCTCACTCCAAGTTAAATATCATGAATACCTATTTAACAGTGTATTTATAAGAAATTTTGAGAAGGTGGATTTCCCCACTTTTTTATGCCCGAATAAAATTATGACAGGAAACGCTCGTCCATCTTGATAAAAATATACGAAATAAAAAATGCATGGTTAAGAAAATTATTTAAAAATTCATAAAAATTGATAAATACCCGTAATATTATTGTCAAGAGATTCTATTAATATTTGATTAGCAGTTGCCATCCATGAATCAGGAAAATGAAGACCGATGATTCCCGGCATTGGTTCTAAAATCTATTTTTTATAGTTTATAAGACTTATAATATTATTAACAAATAAAAACTATAATCAATGCATACCGGATAAAATCCTGGGATACTGAAAGCATCGGTTTTGTCAAAAGTCATGTTGTCAGTATTCCTTGTCCGATCCTTCGAAAAAATATTTTTGAATATTGAAGTGCGTTCAACGCCATCAATTCCACACCAAGACATTTCGCAAAAAGCGACGATAGAGTCGAAGGCAACACATTCCGAAATAAGATTTATTAAAAGTTCATTGATGGTTGTCTTGAGAGCGTTTGAAGCTTTAATTCCCCCATTCGACATTTTGTAAGATGGCAATTCAGTAGCGATTGATTCTACCGTCATAGATTTAATAACTATAAGACCATGCGTCTTTGGTGAAAAAACTGGCCAAAAAGTTAATTCATCCTCAGAATCAATCTTTTTTTGTGAAATCTTTCTTGCATTGTGATTTTGTTGGTGGTGATGGATGGTCTCTGATGAATATATACCCCGCAAACGATGGCCCATAATAGTAACTTGTCCAAATAAAGGAGCTACCAAAACGTAGCCCTGGAAACAAATCGTCTACATATTTTATTTTATGATTTAGTGAGACTTGAATTGTTTGTGACTCTACTTGATAATGAACACGTCATACGTATTAGTATGTATATAACCTCTTCTGCTTTCATTGCAACTAGGCAAACGCGTTCGTGAGTATTACTGTTCACAGTAGAAGAATGAAATACATTTGACGAGTTCGGTGAGAAATTTGATATTGCATTGGGATCTATGGTATTAATGGTGCTAAATATATGCAATACAAGAAATCTCTTGAGTTTTAATAAGATTTTGATTATTCTTTTGTTAGTATTATTCTTAAGAAATACCTTTTAATCGGACGATCTATCTTCTCATTAACTTTAAAATCATCCGTCATTATTATGTTCTGAGTCTTATCAACGTCATCATCCTCTTCTGATTTCAACTCATTTCCAACCATATTACTTTCAATGCTTTCCTGATCACTATTATCGATTTCATCATCATAATTAGCTTCGGATAGCATCTCCAAATTTTTGTAAGGGTGCTTATTTAAAGCAACGTCCAGTGAATTATTATCATTCTTAGAAAATTCATGGATCAACGTTTGATTTGTGTTCGAATCTGGTGTAGAGTGTGATGTGGTTGCGGTGATTGGAACGGTTGTTGTTGATACAAGCTTTTCACTGTATTATTTCATGCGATTATTGTTATCAATAGTTCAATATGAAAATGTATTTTCTTTAAAATTTACCTCAAATCTTTTGTAACTTTATTGTCGTTATTGAAAATTTCTAAATTATGACGGGCGCCTTTTTTATTTTTAGGCTTGTTATTCTGTGTTGTATTTCTAATTACAGTTTTTGAATCATTTGATATTACTACAGTTTAGAAAAATAACATTACAAGATGAAAAATCGAAATTTTTCCAATATAAATTAGAATTCAAGATTAACCTGAAGGATCAGATAACGTTCCCTTTTGTCTTTTCCTTTTCAACGACATTGCTTGCCGACACGAAGCTTGTTTTTTTTAAATCTTTCGACTAGATCGAGATTTATGCATTAATGCAGATCTTTGTTGGTTCATATTCGAATTTTAAAAATAATCAGTCTAAAAGCAAAGGCCCTCCACTACAGATTTGTCATTTTCACAAAACAAACCAAAAATAACCAAAAATGCCGCCAAAAAAGAACACTCAATCCAACAAATCCAAGGAGAAAGAGAAACAAAAAGTGATTGAGGACAAGACCTTTGGTCTAAAGAACAAGAAGAAATCTGCAAAGGTTCAACAGCAAATCAAGCAGATTCAAACACAAGTAATGGCAGCTGGGGATAGGAAGGCAAAGGTAAATATCCTTCATAATTAGCGTTAAAGAAGTCCGAACAAAAGAGTGCTCGAGCATATCCATTGGGAAACATAAAAATAGATTTCACTCAACTTTCTTTGGACTTATTTACACATACGCATAACAAAAACAGAAAGAACAAGACGCCGCGAAACAAGCTCTCGCCGAAAAGAAAGCTGCCGAACAAAAAAAGAAAGAGGAGCTTGCGGAACTCTTCAAACCTGTTCAGACGCAAAAAGTTCCGTTTGGTGTTGACCCGAAAACTGTTCTTTGCGCGTTTTTCAAAGCCGGGCAGTGTCAGAAGGGTGATAAGTGCAAATTTTCGCACGATTTGGATATTGAGCGAAAGACTACAAAAATTGATTTGTACACTGACGTGAGAGAGGATGAAAAGTCACAAGGTAATTTATATCTACATATTGCCATCAAGAGCGAAATGTAAAATTCTATTAATAATGATGATAAAATAGATACGATGGACAAATGGGATCAATCGAAGCTTGAACAAGTCGTACTTTCTAAACATGGAAATCCGAAAACTACCACCGACATTGTTTGCAAATACTTCTTGGAGGCGATCGAGAACCAGAAGTATGGTTGGTTTTGGGAATGTCCGAATGGAGGTAATTCGAAATTTCATTTTTTTGTCTTGTATTTGAGATATATTCCTTTTTCTTGTATTAATTCGCAATAAAATTTATTCTAAGGTAAAAATTGCAAGTATAGGCATGCTCTGCCACCTGGCTTCGTCTTAAAAACAAAAGCTCAAAAGAAAGCAGAAGCAGAGGAAGAAGATCAGATAACACTCGAGGAATTCTTAGAAACAGAAGTAAATAATATTCTCTTCAATTATCGCTTAATATGTTTTAAAAAGTTTCACTCATAAATATCATTTTGTATTCAGCGTCATAAACTAGGCTCGAATCTCACACCCGTAACACTCGAAACATTCACCGAATGGAAAAAGAATCGTAAAGCGAAAATAGAGGCAGAAGCCGAAGCTAAACGGAAAGCCAAGGAGGCAGCATTCAAAGCCGGGAAAGGACTTGGTATGTCTGGACGTGATCTGTTCACATTTAATCCGGAACTTGTTAACCAAGGAGACGACTATGATGATGGAGAAGATGTGTTTGACATTTCGGGATATAAACATGATAATGAAGATAATGAAGACAATGATAATAATAGTAACGGTGGTATTAAAGATGTGCCATCATCTTCATTAGCATCATCTCATGAGAAATATGAGGGAAATCCATATGGTGAAGGCAGCAGTAGTAATAGCAGTAATAGTAAAACGAACAATGGTATAAGTGATGTTGAAGTTAAAGAGGATTTGTTCGAGGCCGAAAATTTGGATGATTTAGAGGATGATGATGACGAGTAATCTATCTATGTGTGGGTGGGTTAGTCAGGGTGGGGTTGGGTTAGTCCGTGTGTGGCGGATCTTGCCTTACAGGAGTGAATGCCTCCTCCCGTATTACATAATCACAAAGCAAAGTTTAAGAACGTTGATAATTTTGCATAATATTTATTTAAATCAGCATGTCAAATAATATATTAATTAATTATTAAAATGTACAGTCATTCAAATTATTGCGCCACGAGGCATTTATGAAAAATTCTCTAGATGAATCCTATAATTGATCTTAATTAAGTGATCCATCTTTTATGTCGATTCCAGGATACGCAGGTGGTGGGTCGTCTGAAATAAGTGTGTTAGTATCAATCCTTTTGAACGGTAGAGGAGAAATTTCATGTTTTTTCATGTAGCTCAAGAATTGATTTGGTATTTCTTCTAGAACAGCTTTCGGGAGGAGATGATGCGAAGCGAATGATTCGAATTCGCGCATTGCTACAAATTGGACGATGTCTCGTTCGGCTTTTACGCCGTTTGCCTGTTTTAGTGGTAGTATTTATTAATACATGCAGTAGTATATTAATAATAGTAACAGTCGGTGTACTTCGAATTTTTTGAATTATAAGGCACAAATTACCTGCAAAGCTTGATGATCTGCGTCTAAAATATTCATCTTAGTAAAGTCGGCTTTTCCAACACCCACAATCACAATAGAAAATGGAAGCGAACTTGCATTGATAATAGTTCTCACGGTAGAATCCATATCTTAAAATCTCACGCATTAATTAATAGTCAAGAAAATAATCATCAAAGGTAACACAAAAAATACCTAATATAATCCCATCTACGCGTTTATAAAAAAATCAATGTTTCTTTAGTCATGTTGATTATTAATAAATAACCAGCACCGGAATGCCTGTTAATTAACGCGTACCTGTTATAATCAGCAAAATATAATAAACATTGTCTCGTCCAGATTCGAGATTTTGGCGAATTTTAGCTGCAGTTTGATTTATGATCTATGATGATAGATTTTTAATAATAGATTGACTCAAAAAAAAATTAAATCAAGATCAAATTTCGGTACCGGAGCAAAATTCGTTGGACCATACAATTTCACATGGCGTATAGTATGTAGATATGCTGCTAAAATACCTTCGACGCCTTCAACTTCTGGCTAAAAATGAAAAAATACTAAACTCTCTATTACCTACATAAGATTTTTTGGCAGAAATAATAATATTGAATGTACTTCACTTTTTCATAATCGCCATTCAAAGGATAAGCATGTGATAGCACCCCGCTGAATTTACCTCCAAATCCATATACCTAATAAAATATATATCTGACATAAATTATATTTTTCAAGACAAAAATAATGCAAAATATACTTACTGGGAACCTTTTGTCATGATCATAAGCTTGTACTATATATAAAAATCAGCATGCCTCAATCTATAATTCTGAGCCCTAACAAAATCAAAAAAAAAACACTCACAAATAGTTCCCACACTTCTAATTGCTTTCTGATAGTCATTATCGTCTTTTCCACCAATATAGTGCAACGAATTGACATCATTCGGTGACCCATTCGACTCCGTGAAATCAATCCCGACCACTAAATTAATTTCAGTTCCACTACTAATATAATCCAAAAAACTGGCTTCTTCCCGCACCGAGCACTCTATTACGCGAATGTACGGTTGGTCTTTGAAAGATTTTTCTTTCATGTCCCCGGATGCGTTTATGCGCGAGAGATGAAATGTTTTATTATTGGTGGTTGTTGCTAGCGATAAGAGTTCACGTAGAGTTATTGTTGACTTGGCTATTAATTGATGTTCTACCGACGATAGCACACACTGTGTCAGCATAATGATTAATAAGCTCAATTTTTGATTCACCTTAAAATAATAATTGTTCTTTATTTACAACAAAATAGAGAATTATTACAGACATACCGCCATTCTTTTTATGTTGCTTTATCAGAATTTCTAATCCTCTGTCTCGATCACCATTACACAATGTAGATTCTTTGACTAAAATTCAATGTGAAATTAAACAAATTAAAAAAATTTATATTTTTTGTTGGTATTGAATTTGTAAATAACTTACTTGAAAATCCAGGCCAAAACGGGTTCGATGAGTTTATTTTGATGCTCTCATAAACGGGGGAAAAAGTACCATCTTCATTAGCACGACTGATTATAAAAAATATTCCGAGTTTCGGTCTGAAAAGACCACTCTATAGAATTAAACCATAAAAATATTTGCTAAATCACCATCAATGCAAAAGATTCTTTTTTTATTCACTAACCTTTTTGATAACATTGTATGCTTGAAATTGCAAACTGCAAATATTTTTAAAATAAATTACAAATTAGAATTTCATCATTCATAAAATCAAAAAAAAAATATACTGAGCTTACATGATAATTTTCTTGGTATTCGACACCTCTTCACCAGATATAACCATAGATCCACGATTTTTGCTCGGATGTTTTGAATCTCTCAATTTGCCGACTATTTTATTATACTGGCTACCGACTATTCTCATTTAGTTTAGTTATGAAAACAGAATTTTTTCAAAACTCAGTTCAACATTTACCAATGGTTCCTAGATCAGTATCAAAAGATCCTACATATTCTTGTACTTTCCAATCCGGATTATCGTGTTTATCAACATCCACGACACTGAATCTATTAGTAACCGACGAATGAAAATCGAGAAAACTCTAACTAAGCAACTTCCCGTAAATTATTCTAATATAATTACCTCAACTTTTGCAACATTTCAAAATAATAATCCAACACAAAGCTCTTAACAAATCTAGGATTAAGATTATTCATAACGACTTCAGTCCTTTGCCCCGAATCAACCCATTGCATTGTATTCGAATCTAGCACGAAAAGCACGACCTGCGGGTCACTTTTCGATAAATAGTCCAAATCTGGTAAATTTCTGCATGAGAGTTTGAGTTCTACTTGTGAATGAGCATTCATGTTGAATATATTTTCCAACAACAAAAATTTTACCAGTTGGAATAACTAACTTTTATAGGTTAAAAATATAATGATTTATAATAGTCTTTATATCGATATAATGAAAATAACAATAGTATTTATGCAATAATGCTAATAGCATTTTCAAATCATATAATGATTTATAGCTCATGTATAATGGTCTTTTTTTAGTATAATGATTTATAATGGTTTTTATATCGATATAATGAAAATAACAATAGTATTTATTTTACAATTTGCAATAATGCTAATAGCATTTTCAAAGTTCCCGTTAAACGGAACAAAATGTTCTCATTTTAAAAACGATAATTTGTAACTTCATGAAATATAACCACTACGAACATAATCGCATTTCTTTTCTTTTTTCGCGTCATTTTTGTCAGAAATGTCGAATTCTAAACAAGACTTCTCGTATTTACAAGTTTACCCACTGAACTAAAAAAAACCTCGAAGAATAAAGTTACTGGTGGAATTTAAATACTTCCCGCAGCATATTATTACCAGTGTTATCCGGTGGACCTTCTTCTGGATAAACTGTGAGACTGTACGATCACGAGGATTGTTTGGATAATATAAAAAAAAATTATTTCTTTGATGCAATTAAAATACTTAAATTTTGGTGATTATCTACTAAAATATTATTATAATCTGAAAATTTCTTTTAATAGCACAAGAAGAAATAGGTAATCAAATATAATCTAAAGTATAGTAATATAAATTTCTTTAATTTTACAACAGATCATGTTAATTTATTAGATTATTTTCTTAATTTTTAATTTTAGTATTATTGTTATAAATTTCATTTATTACATTTATTATTAATTTTAAATATCAATTTTGATTAGAACAAAATTAAATAATTTTTTAAGTTATTTTTAATAATATATTTGAAAATAAAAATAATTGAAGCTAATAAAGAATAGTTCTTGAAGTATCATTATTTTAAAAATAATATTTCAAGATAATATTATTAAAAAATTCAGAAATATAATGATATTTGATTTATTTAAAAGAAATTACTTTTATAAAAAGATATTTTTGCTTGTTAAATATATTTTTTGCTTGTTAAATATATTTATTAATTATTACAAAAATTTAAACTTCAAAAAATATAATTTTCAAAGAATTATCTATTATAATTTATATATTTTTAAAGAAAAAGAAATTAAAAAAATTTTAAAAATAATTTTATTAAAGCTTAATATTTTTAAAAAAATCAAATATAATCAAATCTCTTTATAATTATTATACTTGAAAAAGCAAAATTAAATAATTAAAAAGAAATATGATTATAAAGAAATTTTTTTAATTATAGTTAATTAGTAACTAGAAAACTTAAAAAAGATAACTATTAAAAAAGATAACTATAGAAAGATGTAATTATAAAGAGATCTAATTATATTATAATAATAATATAAATTTTTTTTAATTTTATAATTTTTAAAAATTAAGATTTTTAATTAATTAATATTTTTTAAAAATTTTATAATTTAAAATACAGTGGCAATCAAAAATAATGCAACGCTTAAATTTTTTACTAATTATAATTAGTAAAATACATATTTTTTCTTATATATA
>CAJVPS010000120.1:0-35709 GCA_910591765.1 Ambispora leptoticha | reverse complement strand
GATAAGTATAAAAGCTCTTTTTATTATTTTAATTTTTGTAAAATACTTTTAACTATTCTAAATAGCAATTCTAACCATATTTTATTTGAAAAATATCTCGAATCTCTCAAGAAAAATGTTCACAAATATTCACATTATGAGAAGAAGATTATTTAGTATGGGAAATCGCTACTTTAGAGCAGGTGGGCCTTGCATCAGTCTTACGAATTTGCAAAAAAAAGAAAGAAACCAGAACCTTTAATGATCTAGAAAAAACTGGTCATCCACATTTTTTAACCAACCATTATGAAAGATATACTATCCGGTTGTTAATGACTGAACAGTATTCTATCACTATAGAGGTCAAAATCAAACTTAAATCTGATCTTGAAATTGATATTTCCGTAGAGAGTGTATGGTGAATATTCCAGAGAAATAGTCTATCCTCAAAAACTAAATGCAAAAAGCCAATACTCAAAAAGACACACCAAAAATAGTGACTTGCTTGGACAAAGAAATATCGAGATTTTACAGTTGATGATTAGAGATTGATCCTCTGGTCCGATGAAAGCAAGTTCCAGCTTTTTGGATCGGATAGCCATAAGTACTGCTAGGTAAAGGTCAATGAGCAACTAAATCAACGCCAAATCATCCCTACAATGAAGTTTGGTGGTGATACTATAATGGTTTGGGGATGTATGAATGCTGAAGGGATGAGACAACTCAAAAAAATTGATATAAAAATGAATACTGATATTTACGTTAATATTTTAAATGAGAATCTATTAGGTTCACTGTTGGCAAAAGGGCTAAGTAAAGAAGAAATCTTTTACCAGCAAGATAATAATCCTAAACATATATCAAAAAAAGCGCAAGTTTGGTTTCTTGATAATGAAATAAATTTGCTTGATTGGCCAGCTCAATCTCCTGACCTGAACTCCATCAAAAATCTTTGAAATGAGATTGACTGGCGATTGTAATAACTTTCTGGTCCACTTTTAAGTAAAGATGATTTGTGGACAAAGCTTCAGATCATGTGGAATGGCATTGAAGCAGACTTCTGTGAACGGTTGATTTCTTCAATGCCAAAAAGAGTGAATGATATTATAAAGGCAAAGGGTGGTTATACAAAATGGTAATATAATATTGTAGTTCATTAGTTAGTATTTTTTTTAGCTTGATAATAGTTCAATAAAAAGAATCCTTCCTTTGAATTTCATCTTCGAAATCAGACAATTTACGCAGAATGCTAAAAAATTTCAAAAAAGTTGGTTAATTTTTGTTTAAGTAACTTCTACAAAAAAAATTATTAGTATCAATAATCATAATATTAATGAATATAATTTACTTACTTTTATTTTCACGTAATTCTTCAATGGTGAGATATTCATATCTTACCAATTTTTTTTTCGTATTCCATTTCTTAAGTGAGCTATTATATTTTCCCACCATCCTTATCATTCATGTGCATCTTTCTGTCAATGAAATAATCATAGATAGAAATTGATAGCTCTTGTATAGTTATATTATTGTTAATACTAATGATACAAGTTTCATAGATATTCATTGTCATCACTCTTGTATTTGTAATATTAAGTTTTAATTTAAAAGAGAAGTGAATTTTCTTTTTTCTTTCACACTCAAAATGGAATCTACAAAAAGTTTCGCAGAAAGCTCAAATAGTTCTGCGCATGTAATTGAATTAAATAAGAGTAGTAAATAAAAGATACCTAAAAAAGACAAACCAATTTTCAGAGCCCTGAAAACAAAAAAAAAGAGGATCATATTAACCAATGGACAACGACGTGAACTATACGAGCGCAAAAAAAATAAACTAAGCATTTCTAATAGAGTTCTCGCATTACTCTATGGAATAAGTGAATCTACTTGTAGTGAAATACTTTCCAAGTCAGATTTTTGGCTTGCAATTGATCCAAGTTCAAAAGAAGCTATAGCAAAATGAGATAGAAAACCAGGTTTTCCAGAAATTGAAGTGGCTGTTGCTCTTTGAGCAGAATACATAATTGGAAATAAACAAACTTTAACTGGATATCTCATTCAGGAATAAGCTAAAACATTTGCCAATATGTTAAATGAATCTAAATTCATCACATCAAATGGTTAGTTACAAGATTTCAAGCAATGTCATGGTATTCAAGAATACAAATGACATGGAAAAGTATAAAGTACACCAATCGAAGATTTACTAATTTATCGACAATAACTTAAAGATGTTATCAATGAATATTCAATTGATGACATTTTTAATTGTGATGAAATAAGCTTATACTACCGATTAGAACCCTCTCATACATTGGCAACTGGTCTAATTGCTGGAACTAAAAAAGCAAAAGAACGAGTAACAGTATTATTAACTACCAATGCAACTGGATATGAAAAAATTACCTCTTTGTTAATTCATAAATACAAAAATCCACGTCCTATTTGCAATATCGACAAAAAAGACTTATCAGTTGAATATTATTGGAACAAGACAGCATGGATACAAACTTCAATTTGGAACTCTTATTTAAAAAATTTGGATTCAAAAATGCGTCGTCAAGGTTGTAATATTCTTTTATTAATTGACAATGCATCTTGTCATATTCTTGAAGAATCTACACATCTTTCAAATATCAAAATTCACCCTCTTCCACCCAATACAATCGCTCATCTTCAACCAATGGATGCTGGAATAATCAACAGTTTTAAGGTAAATGTTACTTTTAATTAATATATATTTATATTCATATCAATTAACATTTAATCTTTTTAAGACTCAATATAGACGTTTATTGATCAAAAATCAATTAAATGCTTATGAAGAAGCATAACAAACAGGCAAAAATCCTATTCCAGTTAATATTCGAGAAGCAATTGAATATTGTACTACAACTTGGAATAATATGATATCCAATACTATTTCTCATTGTTGGAATAAAATGAATATCTTGCCTGATTTTATAAGCACTGAACAAACTGATGATAGTGAAGAAGAAGATTTAGAATTATTAATTAAATAGCTACCTTTTGATAATCCAATGATAACTCAAGAATATATTGAAATCGATAAAACAATACCAATCTTTTTAATTCCAACTAATGAAGAAATTTTAGCTGCATTACAAGAAGAAGAAGAAGATTCTTTGAAACCTTCAATTGTAGTATCTAACAATGAAGTACTCGTAAGTTTGAATAATATTTTATCCTTTCTTGATAATTCTCCTGATAATTTTCAAGTATGTAAAGAGAATTTTAAAGTAATTAATCAACTTAAAAAATGAATTATGAATCATATAGTAGAAACAAAAACCCAAACTACTTTAGATAAATTTGTTATTGATACTTAGTTTCAATTACAAATTGTTTAGTAAATAAATTTATAATGATTTTTATATAATGAATTTTGTATAATTTTATATATAATTTCATTATATAAAATTTTTTGATATAATGAATTACTTGATAAACCGAAGCTAATTACCCAGCCCAAAGGTTTCATTATATCCAGATTTGACTGTAGATGAAGAATTGTATTTATTATTCATAATATAGATAAAAAAAACTATTTTACTGATCAATATTCTTTGTATCTAAAGTAGGATTAGACAAGAATCTGGTAAAGTCAGAAAATTATCTAAGATGTAAATATTCTTGCAAATAAATATATGAACACATATTATAATTAAAAGAGAAATTCTTACTATTAATAAATTAAAAATTGTTATCGTGACTTAAGCCATCAAACTACTCAACTGAGCAAAGAGAGATTCTAACTAAGGATAAATCCAATCAACTCAACCAAGTAAAAGAGGAATTCTTATAACAAATTAAAGTTGCTATCATGGCTAAATCATTCAACTAATACTTACAAATTAATAATCAATAGTCCTGATAATACTTTTTTAGACAAGTGACCGCAAGGAAGTCAAACTTTAAACTTTTATGATAATCTGAAGAGATTCAAGACACATTTTTTGAAGGTAGTTAAAAGGTCATTAATTGTGCAACATGCAAAAGTCCAATTACGTATATCATAGAAAGCAGAAATCGTAAGCTTTTAAATGATGAAAAAAAATATGTCAAACCCAACCAACACTTGAATTCGTGCACTGTTACCTAGAAATTCCGATAACTAGGTATCGAGATATATTAGATCTTCGCCAATTTATGTGAAAATTTTGGCGAACGGTGATTTTTAAGGACGATATCTCGACACCTAGTAGTGATCGGAATCATGCGAAAATACCGGAAAATAAGCACCACTTCGCAGTTTAGACCATAAGCAGGGGTGATTGTGGGTTTGGGAGCAAATCTTCGTTTGTGTAATGATTTCAACACAACTTTACGTCTCCAAATTTTGTTTTATTATTAAATTGTCGATATCTGTATCTCTGATTTTCTGTTATAAATTCGTTTGTGATATTTGAAACATCCAGAGCATTTAAAGTTACTACAAACATGAGTATTCGATTCCAGATCACTTTATAAAATGCAAATTACATTTAAAACGTACAAATGCTTAATAAACATCACGATTATCTATGTTGACTTGATGCTTATTTCGAATGTTGCTTATTCCCGGTAGATAATGTAGATAATCAAGAAACTGTCTAGAAAATAAGCACCAACCTGTCAAGGAAATTAGCAGGGCGTAGGATCGATTTTCTGAACACGTGACGAGCAAAAATCATGTCGGAAAACTTGAAATTCCATATTAGGGTTCGGGTTTGGATTAGGGATTACATTATAGCATAAAAGGTAGTTGATCCTAAGTTGATCCTATGGCTAATTGATGATCGGATTATCACGTGTTCGGAAAATCGATTCTACGTTCTGGTGTTGTTGTTATTTCCGAGAGAATACGTATTTTTCGGGAGCATATAGGTGGGAAAAAATTAGTAACTGCGGATGCTAGAGATGATCGTTTTGCAATATGTCATATTGTTCCTTATTTTAGAAATTCCCACGCGATCTTTATCGATGATAGACGTTATATACTGCGCATTTGAAAAAAAATTCTTTTCTTGACTATCTTTCTACTCCATTAAACACCAATAAATACGAGTAACTTCGTCTAGCACTTTAGTTTTTGAATTACAAGTTTGAATTACAAACAAACTCGAATTGTTCGCTTTTTTGATTTGTATTTAGCGGAGATTAGCAAGCTAGTTATTAATTTCACGTTATAGCCTACGAACTTTGACGGAATATTATAAAGAATATAACACAAATGTCATCCTCCAACGCAAAAACTCCAATTCAAAGAACGTCAGCGGCAAGTCCCTCGTCAACCAATAAAGTTTTATGTCTCTGTAAAAAACCAGCAGTTAAATATCAGGTCAAGAAGGAAGGTCGAAATAAAGGTCGTTGGTTTTACAGGTGCTATAATGCAATTAACCATTATATCGAAGGAACCGGAACAACTTGTAATTTTTACAAGTGGGAGGACGAACTGGAAACGGATCTTACGAAATCGCCTGCTGTTTCCGCTGACTCTGCTAGCACTTCTGGATCGATGACAAATGATCCATTGACTCCTCCACCAGACGATAATCATGGTTATCGTCATCAACCGCAACAACACGAACAAATTCATAGTTATCGTCCACTAAATAATAACGGTAAAAAACAAACACCACAACATCAGCAATCGCAATATGATTATTATCACAGATCTTCATATCGTCATCAAGATTTTTCGAATCAGCAAGAATTTCCGCCTCATCATCCACCCGAATATAGTCAGGCAGAATATTCTCGTCGTCAAGAACAACAACTTCAACATACTCGAAGAGAAGAAGAAGAATTCTGGACAACCGCGCCAGAAGGGTCAATCAACAATCTTTTTATGCAGAATTCTTCGTCAGCACATATTTACGAGAATGGTTCAATCACAGCTAATGAATTGATTCCGCTTTCACCTTCACCAGTATCGGATTCAATTAAGACGTTAAAAGAGAGATTAATAAGGGAGGAACGACGGGCTCGCGCTTTTGAGCAAAGTGCGAAATTCAAGGCAAATTTACTTGCAGAAACAAAGGAGCGATTGGCATCGGTAGAAAATGAAAATGAACTGTTAAAAAGTCGATTGGAAACGACGGAGAAGGAAAATACAAACTTGAAGAGGCAATTGGAGGAAATGGAACAATTAGAGGAGGAGAATCGGTATTTGAAGAGGAGGTTGGTGGAATTGGAGAAGGGTAAGGAGTCCTCATCATTGTCTTCATCTACAGTTCAATCCGAAGATACCTATCAAGATGGACAAGAAGAAAAAGAAGAAGCAAGGATACGGAAATTAATGGAGGAGATTGAAGTTTTGAAAAATCACAATGAGCGAAACGTCAAAAATTTGAACGAGCAAATACAGTTATATGAAGAGAAGTGTCAATTTCAGGAATCTCAAATCGATCGGTTAAGACAGCAATATTTAACTGCTCCGAATGTTGCGGATTTTGAAAAATTCCGCGAAGAAAACGAATTGCTTGCTGCGGATTTGAAAAGACTCCGCGAAGAAAACGAATTGCTTGTTCGTGAAAAGAGGCTTATATCCCGGGAACAAGAGCTGCTTAAGCAAGAACACGAAGAATTAAAGAGGAAACTTGAAACGGAAGGACTCGAATAACATTTAAGTCAAGTACTTTTATTTCGCTACTGCTATCATCATCATCATCATTATTATTATTATTATTATCATTGTATTTTTATTGGCTCACAAGCTGGCAACTTTGTGATGGTTGTACTTTGAGCCATCTTTTAGAAATTTAAATTTATATAAAGTCAAATTCACTTTGAATTAGCGATCGACTATTTAAAGGTCGAATTTTCTATACTGGACACTATCGGAGTATATTACACCACTTTTTTCTTTACTCAAATCTCTATTATATTCTTTCGTATTAAATATTTTTCATTTTTATTTTATCTTTTATATCAAAAATGTCCAAAAATCATTTGTATCTTCATATTAATCGAAAGATTATAGTGTTAAGCAGATTTAATCCGAACATTTGTTTCTCAAAGACAAACTATATATTTGTTTTCTCATGTAGTCATCCAATCCATCAATCAAATTGACAATTTATTAATTGATTGATTGATTGATAGATTAATAATCATTCAATCATCATTTCATAAATGAATTCATATTCTCATCAAATTTTAATAGCCGATAAAGATCTGCCATCATATACAAACTTCCGGCAATTATTATATTTCCGCCTTTTTGTTCTTTAATTTCACAAGCACGATTTAAAGCATTAATAAGACCCCCAGTTTCTCGAATATCAAGATCGAGATCAAGATTGTTTGCCAGAGAAACAAGTAAGCTCGTGTCAGTCGGTTTAACCCAAAACATTTCCTCAACTTGTGAGAATGAGATCGGTAGAAAGGAGTCCCCTTTTCTTAATAAAACACGGAGAATCGAGGACAAATCTTTGCCTTCTTTTGCCGCAAAGATCAAGATTATATTATTATTATTTTTATCGTCGTTATGATTTGCGTATTCTTGATCAATGAATTTTCGTAATTCTATTGCGGCGGGAACATTGTGTGCACCATCTGCAATTACATTGATAGTTTCTTTTTGATTTCGTCCACTTATTAAAGGAGAAATGTCTAGATATTGAAGACGTCCCGGCCATTTAGTTGTTACAATACCCTCAGATATGTGCGAGTTGGTGATCTTTGAAAATTGAGGAAATTTTTTACGCATCAAATCAATGGCAGTGACCGCAGTTGCCACATTCTCCAACTGATAATCACCATAAAGTGGAATTTTAAAACGAATAGTTGATGTCGACGAAGGTTCATCATAATTAACTTTCAGTGGTAAATTTGCCCATCCAGATTCTTTCGAGGAAAGATCCCAAACTGCTGGTTCAACCCATTCGACATGATCCACCTTAACTTTCTCACTTAGATATTTTTTAATCACATTTACAGCAGCCAATTCCTTTTGAGGACCAATCACAGCTAAGACGCCATTCTTTATAATCCCCGCTTTCTCATATGCGATTTTTTCGATACTATTTCCCAAAAACTCTTCATGATCCAATCCGATCGAAGTAATCACACTAACAAGAGGCTTCTCAAAAACATTCGTGGCATCATGTGTACCACCCAATCCAACTTCAACAATCGCCACGTCAACTTTTTTTAAATCAAACCAATATAATGCCGACGCAGTCAACACTTCAAATTGAGTTGCACCAATATCAGCAGCGCGACTTTTCGCGTAAACTAAATCTGATAATTCGCGATAATCTTTTCGATCGGTTATTTGACCGTTGATTCGGATCGAATCTCGTGGTTCGAGAAAATGTGGTGAATTATACCTTCCAGTTTTGTAACCGGCTTTTAATAGGATGTTGTCAATATATGATGATGTTGATCCTTTACCATTTGTCCCTGTTATGTGAATCGCTGACAGACGCGTGTGTGGGTTATTTAACAGGTTTAGAAGTGGATAAATTCGTCGTAGGTCCCACGTTACTCTGTTTGCCATTTCTTACTGGAAAATACTCGTCTAAATTTTGGTTCTTTTTCCAATCTAAATATATCTTGACCGCTGATTAATCTTATATCCAGTAGAACCGTTAACCCATTAAAGCTATATTGTGTATTACGTAATTAGGATGTTTACATTGGTAAAGGAACATAAGTTTATGGAGCACTTGTGTAATTCTCAATAATGTATCTGTATTTTTGATAGTTATGGTCTCAACAACAAGCGAAATTATATCTCAATTCGTGATAAACCAATACAAGGACGGGAATTATCAAACACCATTAATTATAGGTATAAATGGACCTCAAGGAAGCGGTAATTGATAAGATAAAAATAAATTTCAAAGGAGATAAAATTTAATCACTTAAGTATTAATAATTTCAATATTTATGGTATATGTAAAGGAAAAACAACAACCTGCGAACAAGTGGTCACAGAACTATCGCAAAAATTGGCGGCCAATGTAATAGCATTATCAATCGATGACTTTTTACTTACACACAATGATCAGGAAAAGATCTCACGTGCTAATCCTGGGAATAAATTACTCGAATTTCGTGGCCTTCCTGGCACACATGACATTAAATTAGGCTCCCATATACTTCAATCAATCTGTAACCAATTACCCATCCAGATACCACACTATGATAAATCTTTGCACAACGGTCGTGGTGATCGTGCGCCGACCTCAAAATGGACTCTGATTTCATCTCCAATCGATATTGTATTATTCGAGGGATGGTCTTTGGGATTTAAACATTTATCAGAAACGTGCCTAAAGCATATTTATGAGTCATCTTTGAAGTATTCATCGAAATCTCATTTGCCATCACATAAATTGGAGCATCTCTTAACTGTTAATAACTTCCTAAAGGAATATGAACGCGAATGGTATCCTTATATTGATGCTTTTATACATCTTGATGCCAAAGACATTAATTACGCATACGAATGGAGATTGCAACAAGAACATACGATGCGTAAACGAGGATTATCGGGAATGTCAGATGCTGAGGTCAGGGATTTTGTGGATCGATATATGCCCGCATATGAGCTTTATGTGCCTGCTTTGCGTGATAAATGTTTGTTTTGTAGTAATGATTGGGATAGAGACGAAGACATGGGAAAATTGCAAAGAGAGGAACATCGAATGCACAAAGAAAGATCACTGAGAATTTTATTGGATAGAAATCGGAAAGTCATAGACGTATTCAAGAATGTTTTATAATTATGTATTATTTTTTCGTTTAGGTAAAACAATTTTTTAGGATAGTATCAGATTATTAATTAATGACAATGATTTATCCAGAAAAGGAAATTCATCGTTAGATATTTTGAGATGGATATGTTAATGATTCCAGATACAGTCGGACCTCTTTATAATCACCTTCCATTATTATAAAATATAAGAAATTTGACAATCACATGTCACAACCAGTTTTTCATATCCGAATGCGTGATTATATAGAGGTCTGACTGTATATCGATCCATTAAAGAAAATGCCAATTATATTTCTCGCAGTCGGAGAGACGGAATACCTTTGCCGGAAATTCGATAATATCTTTGTTCCAAATTCGGAAGGTTAAAATAATGACGTTATTCGGTTGGGAAATAGCAGGACCAATAGACGCACCATGAATATTTATGACTAATTGCCTCTGAGATTGCAGAAAAACGAAGGGTGTATTAAGAATCGCAATGAAGATTTATCCATACTCGAATATATGTACTTTTATTCGCCTTTTTTTTATTTACATTTATTTTTTAAATTATAATAAATATTTTTTTAATTATTAATATGCATTATCTTTTCGTCTCTAATAATTTAATATGATCGTATAGATGAAAGTATAGTGTTCTGCAAAGAATGATAATCTAATCTATAATAAATCCTGCATTTCAGACATAAATTTCTCATATTCATCATACTTCTTTTTAGTCTTTGCTTTTTTTGTTGGAGGAGCAGTCGATGATGACTTTTGTTGATCATTTGATTCTTCTTGAGCTGTGGCTGATATTGACGATGATTGCGTTATCACTGGTAACACAGATGAAGCTGATCTTTTAACAGGAGGAACTAAGCTTTCGCTTTCATCGTCTATATTAGGTGCAGCATTCACTATAGGTCTAGACACTTTTGGTTTTGATGCTGAAGCTTTCTTACGAAGTAAAGCAGCAGGGACAAGTGTTGTGAGTTCTTTTTGGAGATTACGTACTTGAGGCTCAGCTTGAATAACTGGAGTGGCTGTGACAATAGTCTTATTGGGTGATACACCCATCTTCATTTGGGATAAATTCGTGCCTTGTGCTGTTGTCGCTTGTGAAGATGGAGATAATGGTGGTATGTGTTGAGGGTATGGTCGTGTCATAGGCATTAGATTACCCGGAACTCCTGGTGGCGCAGAAAATTGTGGATTTAATGAATGTGGTCTAATTATTGGAGGGGATCCATTAATATGTGGATAATTTTGTCCTGGGATTTGGTGCATTGGAGCTGATTATATCAATGAAAAAATTAATTAAATTAGAAATAAGCAAGTATCAGTTATAGAGTATATATATATATATATATATATGAAAAAACTTGCCAATTCCTCCAGCAAATGGAGGTGGAGGCGGTGCTCTCATCTGTGGTCTAATTGGATGAGGTCCATGAAGTCCATTATAAGTAGCAAAAGGACTTGGAGGTGGTCCACCAAATGGGGAATTTGATGGTATTGTGCCAGGTGCACCAGTGTAACCGAACGGAGGAGGCATCATTGCTTGTCCTCCTGTTGGTGGTAGATTTTGTGGAGTCCTTATTGATGGGACTACTGTACTTGGAGGTGGACCAGGCGGTAGTTTTGGCAAATCATCGTCTTCATTATCACTATCATCCTCCTCCTCCTCCTCTTCATCATCATCCTCATCTTGATCATCTGCACCATTTTTCTTTTGTGTGGGCGGTGGACCGGGTGGTAGGTCTGGTAAGTCATTATCTGATGAGTCTTTGTTTGCTGGCGGTTGACCGGGCGGAAGAGGAATTTCCTCTTCTTCTGATTCATCTTTATTTTCTACATAAAGTTAATCGCAATTAAATTATGAGAACTTATATGTGTTTTAATTATTTGAAAACAAAGAATTCAATCGTACCTCCGCCATCTTCAGATCCTGACTTCTCTTCGGACTGATCATCGTCACCACCATCCTCATCATCCTCAAAAGATTGAGTTTCATTGTCGTCATCTTCTTCTTCATCTTCATTATATTCAATGTTTTCCCGGGTGAGATTGTTTTGAGAAAAATTTACGTCATTAATCACAATATCATAAAAAATTAAGTTTACTAACCGATGGAAACTCCCGGTGGAGGTAATCCTGATGGATTTAATGTAGGATGAAAGTATATGGGTGCGTGATCGGTTTTTGGTCTAATTTCCCTTTAAAGTAAGGCATAAAGGTTATGTTGATTAATATTTTATGAAAAAAAAATAAGCATTCTTGGTAAAGATTATTTACTTTTTCAAATTGATTCCATGAGCCTAAGAAAACAAAATGATCAGAAGAAAGTGGATTTTTTTAGTTCAGCATTACATCAGATAGAATTATTTCAAAACCATAAAAAAAGCAACAGTCATGTGTCCTACCTTCTTGGTCTCCACAATCTTCGACAACTTGTCTTGCAGGTCTTTTAGTTTTGCTTTTCCATTTTTGTCTAATTTTTTCTCTTTATCTATTTTGATTCAAGAAATTCGTGGGGACTTGATTTCATTTTAATCACACAATAAAAGAAAATTATTCAGAAACGATTCTTTCTCACTCACCTAAAGCTATGTATCGAGCAACTTCTTCCTCCAATTTCGTGGTATCCTTACGTACCATTACCATTGTACGCACACGCTTCCTCTCAGCCTTGTTCTATTACCAAAAATCGGGCAACCCATTTAATAAAAATTGAATTGCGAGATACAAGCACACAGGAGAAAATCACGTTGGATGAGATACCTCCCGAAGAACAAGGCACATTTGAAAACCATACCTTTTTAATCTCCTTTTGCCGCATCGCCTTGCCTATTCAAGAGTCACATACGTGAAAAGCTAAGGTATTAGATGAGTAACAACAAACTTTGTCCAAATTCCAATCAAAGAAGACACTCACGATGTGCATCGGCCGGGTTCAGCGTTCTTCCACTCTTCTTTTTAACCATGACTGAAAGGCAAGATCAAAGGAAAAACCCTTATAAGTTATAATCAAAACTTGTAGTTTTCAAGATCGTTCTTTTGAAATCTGGGAAATTCTAATGTTTTTGTTCTTTTACAGTCGAACGAATTTGTCGATGCAGATTTTTCGACGAATTTTTTCGAACGACATTCCCGAGTTGAAATCATGTGACATCCTAGATCACAACATCGTCATGATGGATCAACAACCAAATTTTTTGGCAAAACAGAGTTACTTGTACATGTGACGTACTAACGGCCATAAAAAGGAGGATCCGAAACGGTTTAATGTTTAATCATATTCATAGTAACGGGGGGCGTGCCATGTTAACTGGACCATAAATTTGAAACATTGATAATAAAAAAATCCTAATCCGGTCCACATTCAAAATTTTGTTCTTTGTTTTCATATGAATAATTCATTATTATTATTTTGGTTTTTCTATTGACAACACTAAGGAAAAAACAAAGAATAATGATATTCTTAATAAATATAAAAGGGACCTGAATTATATATATACAGTTGACAGACATTAAAACTAATTACCAAATTACAAAGAGAATCTATTCCCTTATCCCTCAGAAAAAAATGACGACAAAATAAATAGAAGGTACAGATGAAATGAAATGAGAGAACTTGTGCGATTTTAAAAAAATTAAATTTACTATTGGAGTGCCCAAAGTCCCGCCTAATGCGTGATGTTTTTTTATTATTAACATTATTGTAATTATAATAATTATTATTATAATCATTATTATTGTCATTATCTTCTTCTTCTTCTTATTATTATTATTATTATTATTATATTATTATTATTATTATTGTGTCGTTAGGATTTGCAACGATACCAATCTCTAAGCAATTTTTTTGTTGTAGCGGTGGTGGTAATGGTAATTGTGCTAGATAGTTCAAGTTGGATGGGAACAATAAAAAAATGTAATAGTGGTAGTGATATCACAGGAGAAAAAAAACTATGTATACACAAAAAAAGGAAAAAAAAAAAAAAAAACTAATAAAATTCACAAAGAAGGAAGACAAATAAGAGCTCGCTCACATGTTGATCATCATCAAATTGGGAGAGAGAAAAAAAAAGGAAATAAAACGTCAGTGCCTGGTGTCTGCGTCATCATCATAAGAATAAAATACAACCAAGCATTTTCCTAGTGTGTTAAATTTTCAGAGAAAAGTTTTTCAGCCACCACATATTTCTCTTCACCTCTTTTCAGTCGTTTCATACAAGCCAAAGTACTAGGTAAAGTCATGAATAACCATGCGCTCACGGGGAGCCAGGCATAGTCAGTAATGTTTTTCCATGTTCTACCTTCCTTGGGATCCTTTTTAAATAGTTCAGCATCCACTGTACGATGCAACCCTTCATAGAGGACCGTCATCAGTAATAACGGCACCGGTAATAATAATCCAATCACTTGCACTAATGAGAACATGAATGCGTAGAATTCTGAGGTGTCGATTGGATTCTGAAATGTCGGATAATAAAAGGAGAGTGGTGAATAGGTTGATATCAATAGGAATTGAGTTACTGGTACCGCAGCAAACATGAGCCAGCCCGATGTCGCCGGGATCATATGTGCCTCTAGTACATGAAAGACAACCACAAGTTTGTCAAATATTGAGCATGACATGAGACATGAAGAGGGTCGATAACTACTGTTACTACTATTCATGTTATTATGATTACTGTTCATATTCTCAAAGTTATTATTGTTATTTGTGGTTATGTCGTGATTAAATGTGGGTGATGTAGGTGATAATAATAACGGTTGTGTGTCATATGATTGTTGATTTTCTCCATATCTAAATGCTGATTTCAATGAGTACGCCACATCGGCAACCCCATTATAATGTCGTTTTGCCTGTACATAACGTGCATGTAGATTTGATACGTAGCCAGTTGTTTGTACATTCGTGAGATTAATTGGAACAAAGATTGGTGCTGTCCTTGCTGCTCCACCAGTTTTAAAGAAACATTTCAGCCACATGTGTAAATCTTCTCCAACTGCATCCTGATCAGTATCCCAAAATCCAACTTTCTCTGCAAGAACCTTTTAATGATGTTAATGGATTCCAGAGTTAGTAAATGAATTAGATTACTTAATCAATTAATCAATGTATTTAATTAATTAATTCGTTCATTCATTAATTAATTAATAAAAAATGATTAAGTAAATTACCATGCTTAAACTATATGTGGAGCATGGAAAAGATAATCCACGTCCATTACTTAGATTTTGCATAACCATGATAGACCACATTATATCGGTCACCCGCACAGCAGCAGGGACATCCAATGCATTTCTCGAAAAGAAGATGGGTGGCGAACAAATAGTCGCATATGGATCATCAGATTCGGTGAGTGCTCTTTCCACATGACGGATGTAAAGTTCAGGTATGGCTGAATCAGAGTCCGTTATTGTGAACACGACATTTCGTTTATCAAATCCCTTTCGTACCAGCTCGGCGCAAGCAATTCGTGCAGCATAAGCCACATTACTTCCCTTGCCTCTGCTTTCGCCAGGTACATCTTTCGGATGTACCGTGATTATGAATTCTCGAAAGCTTCCTTCAAATGTATTCTTTAAATTTGTCGCCTTTTCAGCATGATTTGCTTCAGATGCTTCCATCGCAAGCACAATTACATAGGTGGTAGATGAATTCCTATCGACAAATATTTTCACGAATTATGAATGCTAGCGATGAACGTGGAATGAAAAAAAAACAGAAAAAACAAGTACCTGTGTTGTGCTAGTCTTTTGATCGTATCCCTCAATAGAGGTTCAGGCTCTTCATAATTCGGAATGAAGAAGGCGTGAATATAGTGATCATCCTCATATAGTCTCAATGCGCTTTCCATCTCGCCATACTGTTTCTCGTCCAGTGCCTCGTTCATGTTCGAGGTGGGTGTATAACCACTTCGTGTGGTACCACCGGTCGGTGTTGTCCGACCACTGTTACTCGACTTTCTTTGCGTGTCATTATTATTGTTATTGGAATTAGTGCTGTTACTACTACTCGTACTACTATTATTTGTGCCAGAATTTTCTTGGGCATCACGTAAGGCTTGAGTAGCGTTCCAGTGTCGAATATTTCTCTTCATGTTCCCTACCGTGATGCAGAACTTGAAGAAGTGATTTATCGATATGTAAAGGTAGGTTGTGAAATAGACGAACAGGAATAGAATGTAAGTTCGGGGAAACAGGATTGGACCAAACGGAAGCAATAGTATGGCCGCGAGCGCGGTCGCAGGAGCTACAAACTCGAAAAGGTGATACATGACGAATTTTTTTTTTTGCCGGAAAGAATTTTTTTTCACGCTTCGAGCTTTCCTTTGGTTAATTTGTGATGGGTGTTTAAGGGTAAAATGTGTAAGAATAAATAGATAGCTTAAGGAGTAATCGTCAAGGATATTTTTTTTAGTAAGTTTTACGATATAAAATAAGGAAACGCAATATTTTTTATGATGCGAGTATATTTATATATGTATATATATATATATGTATATGTATATGTATATACATATAACAATATCTATATATACGTAATATTATATGGAGATACGTATTGATGTATGTGTTGAAACAACCTAATTTTTTGTTGTTTCGATAAATAGGCCAGGACAAAGTAAAAGAAAAAAAGCAGTAGTAGAGAACTATGATAGAGGAAGAGGAAAAAGGGACTTTATTAAAACCCGGTGTCTATCAAATCTAAAAAAGAGCAATACCAAGAATTTTTTAACAGCATGCGACCGACCGTTTAGAACAAGACGGATTTTGCTGCCGTCAAATATAAGTGATGATGTTTTGGAAAAAAAAGGACCAGCAACAGAAGAATCAGGTTGAAAAAAATTTCGCCGTCATAAATAGAGGGGAGCAAACGCAAACGTTAAAAACTACAACAACAGAACACTACCAAGAGAACTAAACAGAGAGGAAGTGTTGTGTGGAAGAGATGATGGATGATTTGCAATTTCGGTATTATAAAAGATTTGATGATAGACATCATCAACCAAAATCACCACAAGAATAACTAAAATAAGATAAATAAAGTAGATGAAAGTTCTACAAAATTATTTGTTGACGAATCAGAACACGGGACTTAAATTTGACGTATTATTTATTATCCTATTTATATTAGCTCATATGAACGCTCAGTATATACCCCAAATATCGATATGGGTATGTTGGACTAAATTTAGCCCATTTCCGATACCGTTTCGTTCTCTTTGTGACATTTCCACTGGAGGAAAGTATCCAGTTGATAATTCAAAAAAAAATTAATTGCACATGATTGGATGGTTTCTTTTTAATAATCAATGTGACATCTTTGCGAAAAGCAAGGCTGGGCATATTGTATTACACAATAATTAGTTGTTGGTGGCTTTTGATCCGTGTAAGGACTAGACTGGACCTCCCAAGAATTATACAAAAAATTTCGTATTACGAATTTAGACCAAAGTAAAGCATGGATTTAACGTTAAAAGAGAAAAATTCAAAGAGAGAGGCATACAATGAAGTATTGGTGATTCGATAGGCATCTTTTATTTCGTTAGAATGATAATGTTTCCCTTTTCCACATAAATGTTACTGATATTAAAATAGTAAATAAACAAACGTTAATTGGGTTACGATAATAATTCATAAATCATAAAATCATAATAGTAAACTCCAAATAGAGAAAAGGTCGATTATTCCTGATTAAATTATCATAGAAACCCATTATCATACATTTGATATTATTACAATAGAGAATAAAAAAAAACCCTTTATGTGTGTCACTCGCTTTTCTGTCTCTGTACTTTATCTCCTTGTTTTCTTTCAATACGCTCCACACACCTGCAGCTTTAATTCGCGTGCGTTATTGGTCAAGACTCTTGATACGATATGGTGAGGATCATGTGTTAAAAAAAAAAAAACGAAAGGTTAGACAATGCATGCGTTATTTATTTATTGCTAATATATCTGTCAACCAGTTGTACAGAATATTTAAAAAGGGGAGAAACAGTAGAAATAAATTGGTGGCATCTTGAACAGAGTCAAATAAAAATTGTGGGATGAGGGGACGATGATTCTTTTGTTTTGGTTGCAGAAATTCTGTCGGTAGATTCGGTTGGCATGGTCCCGTTGACTGATCTTTTAAGTGTTCAACGCGGTCAAATTATATGTCCGTCATTTCGCGCGCGAACGAACAAGAATCTCTCTCTTTACACGTCCAATCTCCAAAAAAAAACAATTAATTTGTCATAATATTTCTTCGGCGTAAAGAGTTCTTTTTGGCAATCGATAATAAAATCATGATAGATTTGATTAATAGATATTAGATATGTCTAATAATTTTTGAAAGCGAATTAGGTTTATGTAACATGATAACGTAATGTGTGCACAAGGCGGTCATTCATTTAAATTCTTCAATCAAATAATGTCTCCAACGTAACGTGTTTTCATGCACGACTTCTTCATTTCAAAAATCAAGTTAAAAGCTGGAAACCAAAAAACTTGAATTAAAAGTAACACGAAATCACAGCTATTCGCGAATAAGGTGAATTGATGTGATTATTCGAAATCAAAATATTTTTGATATTTCGGAGTTCGGGATGCTCATAATAAATTCCTTCAAAATACCGATACAGACAGTGGTATAAAAAAAGTTCGGCCGGACCGGTAAATACTTTTCCCTTTTAGGCATCAGTCTCATTCAATGGAAAACTATGATCCCGTAAACTAAATTAATTATCAATTCGAAAAGCCTCGTTTCAAAATAATAATATTTTCCACGTCTTTGTATGCGAAGGCTTGCAGGTGTTGTCTCCATTTCTGGTTAAGATGCTTGTAGCGAGCCACACGCGTATGATTTTTTGAAATTCATGCTAAAATTTATTCGTTAAATTTTCTATAGAGCGTCATAGGAAAAAAAATTCGTGCGTACATGTTGCATGTTATTGTTATGTTATTGTTATGTGTATGATTGTTTTGTTGTTATTGTTGTCGTTGTCTTTGGTTGTTTTTATAATATTCCACCTCCTTTTAGAAGGTCGGAATTCTTGGCAGAAAACTTATTGATCTATCAAAAACTTTCCTTTTTTTCTCAAATATCACATTCAAGATCTGTCATTTATCATTATTACTTACCCATTTATAGATAAATGCATATTTCTTTTGCAGAAATCAATTGATTTGGGAATAATTCAATTCAAAATAAAGTTTTGAAATCCAGAAATTATGAATTTAAAGAATTTGTCAATTAAAGAAATTAAATTACCGCAAAACGCCTTTTAAAGTACCTAAAGTACCTCTTTGGAAGGCAATTTTTGTTTTGTACCCGTAACTTTAAATAGCATGACTTTTCTGAAATTGTAAAGTACCCCCTTTATTTATAACGTATCACAATTATCGGAATACAAAAAAAAAAGAAATCTATCCTTCGAATTCACTATCGTTGTTACAGTTATTCTCCTTCATTAACTTACCTTTAAATATCTTGTACGCAATTAAATATCGCACATGTGACGATCAAAAATGAAATTTCGAATACAATGCACGTATCCCCCAATGACGCGTTAGATGCGAAGTACCTCGGGGTACTTTAAAAGGCGTTCTATGGTAATCTTCCTAGCCAGTTTTAATTCCCGACCAATAAGATGATACATTATCTTGAATCGTCATCTCCAGCAACCGTTCAATTTTTCACCGTGACAATACTCGCAAACTCCACACTAAAATTACCTTGTTTGAAACAAACTCGCACACATCAGATTGAATGCTTTGATTCTACTCCCATCCAATTTTTCCGCTTGCAAATCCGGCCTTCCACGACGATAGGGCATGAAATCTTTCCATGCGACATAGAATGTGGTTTCTCGTGACGGAGCCGTGATACTTTGTATTCGACTCCACTTTCAAGTCGACCATCCGGACGAGTGGAATTGTGGTTTTTAGATTTAGCGAGTATGTTTTGAAGTCACCGTTTCGTGTTGTTATTCCTAGACTGTGAATGTTGTACGCTGCGAGGCAAATCCTAATGGTTGCCTACCTAATGGTTGCCTAATGGTTGCGATTTATTAGCCTCTAAGAGGATTTTTTTCTTATTGTACAGAAAATTCCCTGATATACAGATTTCCATAAAATTAGCTGTATTATCATCTGTTACTTGTAAATAACTTTGAGATTTACCCCCCCCCCCCCACGTACTCTATCATCAACCGTTGTAAAATCTTCGTCTGCCCAGACAGCAGACCCTCCGAACAAGTAAGGATTATTATTCTTATCCTTCTTGTAAAAGAATATTAAACGTTACGAACGCCAACTTTGACGTTAAAGTGGTATAGCTTACTTTAACCATTATAAAATTTGCCGAAATTTCAGAATTGGTTTTAATTTTTGATAAAAAAATTCCACGCCACGTGTTTTTAATAATACCATTATGCGGTATGACATAGCTTAAATTTTCGATCACACTCGATCACAGAAATATAAAATTTATATTTTTTGACCCCCTTTTTTTTTCTTCGCAGTTAATAAATGATGGATGATATAACACCTCTAAATCCGCCACGTCTCGCTCTTGCAGCAACCGACAAGACAAGTTTCGCGTATCCAACAACACGCGATCGTTGGCCGGTAATTATCACAAAGATAATCGATGATATTTATCGAACATATAATTCCCTCAAAAAGGAGGAAAATGAGACTGACTTAGAATTTGAGACGAAACAAAAAGAAGCTAAATCCATAATTGAAGAAATCGGAAAGATAAAATATCAATTGCAAAGGGATAAGCCGTTGATGTAAGTATATATAGAATGTGGAAATTAGATTTGTCTTGTTCGCAACAGATTTGGAGATTACCTAATTGCAGATTTCCGCAATATATATTTTAGCCCTTTAGAAGATGACGGTGAGCCTGATATTCCAATGTGGCATAATGTATTCAACACTTATTTTCATGATAAAACGTGGTACTCTGGTGCCTGGTTATTCACCGAATGCTACCTCTATCGACTTTTACATTCCGCATTCGCCAAAACAAAATATTGGCGTAACTATGATCCATGTTCACGACAAAAAAAAGAAACATTCGGATCATCCTTTGCCGCCATAGGTGAACTTGCTACACGTATAAATGAATTGACGGATGGATTATCATCATCTTCTTCTTCTTCTTCGTCAGTATCAAATACCGAGGAGGCGCAAGAAAAGCGTCGAATTGTATTTCATGAATTGGCACAGGTGTGTTTATGGGGAAATGCCACTGATTTATCAATACTAACTAATCTTAGTGGGGATGATATCGAGAAGTTACAAAAGGCTGGACGAGGAACGGAGGCGCTTAAAGAATCGGAAAAAAACATTTTGGCAAATGATTTGGATCAGGTTTGGGAAGAGAAGCTGAAGAATTTAAGGAATGGTAGAATTGATTTTATATTGGATAATGCCGGTAAATTCTTTTTTTTTTGGTTATCACTTATTGGTTACTTCCTCACCGTTGATCTCATATTAAAATTTCTCCAAAAAGGATTCGAGTTATACGTTGATATGGTATTCGCTGATTGGTTAATACAAGCCGGATATGCATCAGAAATCCATTTTCACGCGAAAAGAATTCCATGGTTTGTTTCTGACACGACACCCACAGATTTTCATTGGCTTCTTTCATCCATATCAAATCCATCTTCTTCATTCTCCGCACAGCAACGATCCGATCTCATAGAATTATCCACACGCTGGAACTCGTACCTGGAAAACAAGCGATGGATCCTGCAAACACATCAATTCTGGACATCGCCGTACGCGTATTGGCATTTACCCTATGAAGCACCCGATTTATTCGCTGATCTATGTAAAGCGGATCTAGTTCTGGTAAAGGGAGATTTAAATTATCGTAAATTGGTGTATGATTGTAGATGGGAGTTTACGACCCCTTTTGTTGTTTCTATTGGTTCATTGGCAACAATCGAGGGAGTGCCCGCTATTCTGGCTTTGAGAACTTGTAAGGCAGATGTGATTGTTGGTTTGCCTGCCGGTGTTGAGGAAAAGATGAAAGCAAGTGGGGAGACCAATTGGTTGTATTCGGGGAAATATGCTGTTGTACAATATAGTCCCGGAAAAAAAGGATCATCTAATTTATGAATAATTTCCTAACATGTGACTATTTATAATCGGTGGCTTATTTAAAAAAATGATATCATATTGTATCACGCTGGAAAAAGTGAAGTTTTACCCATTTACAATATTCATGAATAACAATAAAGCAAATAATATAGATACCATTCGAACATGAGCTCGCACAATAATAACAGCAATACACCGTTAGCACACCAAACAGACACATATATTAACCCATTCGAAATTGGTGGAGACTTGGATAGCCCACATGAGACAACTACTTTATCCACAGCTTCCGCGTCCGGGACAGGAAGTAGAGGAGGAGGCGGTGGTATTTCGGACCCTTTTGCCGATCCTTTGACTTCAAATCTAATGCAACCTCTTGAACCTGAATTTGTTGATTTATCGTCACCTATATCTTCCTCAAATAAGAATGCTCAGAGTAATAGTAATAATAGTGATTCACTACAGAACCCTTTACAACCACAAAAAATGAGTTCAATCAGTAATAATAGCACTTCAATAAACATTACTTCGACAACACCCGTAGTGAGTGGAAATATCGGGAGTACGAGTAGAAGTGGTGGGAGTGGTGGTAACACACATATTGGAACTGGGCGACCATTGTTTGATAGTAACACTTTGGATGAACCCGTATCAGAAACGATTGTAAGTCGATTTTGGAGGAGCAGGAATGTGATCTTTTATTCATCATTGATCAAATAAATGTTGATTTTTGAATGAAACATATAGCTTCGAGATTTGAGAAATATTGCATTGAAATTGCAACAAGTTCTTCATCCGAAAGCAAGGAGAGATGTACTCAAAGATTGCAAGTGTCTTTTTTTGGTTTTATGTTGAGTTACCTCTTTTTTTAAATTATTCATAATTTTTTTTTTCCTTTGGTTTGATAGGGGATCTCTGGGGTCCACTTATTTTGTGTTTAGCCTTGGCAATGTAGATATCGTTTTTTTTTGTTATTGGCACGTCATTAATTCATTTTGTTTCAAATCCTCACTTGTTAATCATACTTGATAATTGTATAGTATTCTGTGTATGAATGCGGAGGCTAACCAAGAAGTATATGTATTCACCGGTGTATTTGTGATTGTATGGTGCGGAGCAGCAATTGTGACGGTGAACGCAAAATTGCTGGGTGGAAGCGTGTAAGTATTATTTGTGCGTTAATCATACGAAGAATGTCATTAGATTTAGGTATTAATAATCTATTTTATATTCTATGAAATAACAGATCATTCTTTCAAAGCGTCTGTGTACTTGGATACTGTATCTTTCCATTAGTGATTGTCGCGTTGATATTCTTGTTCGTGCATCGTCTTCTCATACGATTGCCGTTAGTGATTCTGGCGTTTGTATGGTCGTCATATGGTAATTCGTTTTACTTCCTGTTTGATGTGTCGTTAATATTTTTTAGTGATGTATTACCACTAAAATTATTCTTAATCATAAAATTCTTTAGCACCTGTCAATTTCTTCTCTTCATCACATCTGGCAAATAGACGTGCTCTTGCGGTGTACCCGCTGTTTCTGTTTTACTTTGTGATTGCATGGTTGGTCCTTATTACACGTCATTAAAAAAATAAAATGAAAGCGAAGTGGATCCTATTGTATTTTATTTTTTTATTATTATGTATTTATGCAAATGAGATGTATGAATTTTTTTAATTTATCAACAAACTTTTTAATTAATTATTTTGGCGTGATTATAATTCTTCTTTATGATTAAAAAGTTATGTGGTTTTTTCGGGTACACAGTTATGTTAAAATAGAATTTGCTGTGCCGAGAAGTATAATTTTGCAGATCATTACTTATAAAATTAAATATGATTGGTAATGCTAAAATTTCATTTTTAAAAATTGTAATATACCTATTAAACTATTAAACTATGTATTTATGAAATTTTTTAAAATTAATTATTGGATTGGCTTTAGACTGCGCATACTTCGATTTTGTTACAATCAAACATTCCAAAATATTCTAAAAGAAAATACAAATCATTCTTTTTTCATCGTAACATTATTACTAGTATTTGTATAATAGTCATATTGAGCAGTCATCCAAATAAGCGAAACACCTTTAATAAAATGATAGTATTAAATTAATAATGATCTTGCATAAATTTCTAATCAATAAATGAACAAGAGACTCACTAGCAACACAGACAGGAGCCACCCACCCCGGTCCAATATTCGATGTGCCAAACACAAAGTACTCCGAAAGAAAGTGCGCTAATGCAATTATGTATGTCCAAATCGCTATTTGGTAGATTCTGGTAGGTTTATTTACAATCATGAATTTTTCCGAATTAGAATGAACTGAGCAACGCGTTCCATATTGAATCGTATCATGGATAAAAATCCAATCGCGAAACAACGATACTCACACTTTGTTGTTTAAATTATACGCAGCATAGAACCGAACCACACCGCTTGTAAATGTCCAGATCGCAAAAGTTCGTGATGATAAAGATGTTACTTTACATCAATTGATTCAAATAAGCATTAATTCACATCTTCCTCCTTTTCCCGATTTCTCAATAATAATTTGTTCACTTAAAAGTTTAATTATACCTTCCTCCGGTTGAGCATTGTACACACGTTTCGTCAACTCTAACGTCATTAAATTTTGTATAGTATTCGCAACCGCGGTAATAGCTACCAGAAGCATCCATTTTGGAAGTGCGCCTGCTGGGATTAAATTTGATAGTATCGACATTCTTTTTCTAATTTGATAGGATTTTTTTTGCCGTTATTGAACTGTTAAACGCAGTTTCCAAGAAAACAAAAAAATTTTGCAAAAATATGAACCAAATATGCATGTGCCTTGTCGGTCATGCTCAGGGTCCGTTGGTCACAAGGTTTTTATTAATTAATATATCATAAAAAAATTATACAAGAATAGAAGGGTTAATTAAATAAAAAATAAAAGATAATATAGTAAATCTAAATAAACTAATCAGAATGTTCATTTTTACAAAGTGAAATAAAAGGAGTAAAAAGGAAAATACTAAATACAATTTTGAGTGGTTTTTTTTTTGGAAACGACCATTATTATAGATATAATCATTATCAAAGCATACATACAATACATACATATATGTACATACGCGTGAGAAGTAAATTTCTAAGTACTTTTGCATTATTAGAAAAATTGAAATATACTTAAAATAGTACAAATAAAAGGATGAAATTATAATTTATAAGGTGGTGAAGGGAGAAAAAATCAAAAGAGATAAATAATCGAAATTGCCTGCAATTCGTATCAGATTCAGAGCATTAACCAACTAACAAATACCAATCAAGTCCGAGATAAATTAATAATCGATTGACAGTTAACGTGAATAGAAAAAACCATAAATACAGATAAAACCAACCTTCTTCGTTTCTTTTCTCCCTTCGCTAATTCTCACGCTTTCTCTTTATTCCTAAATGGAGTCTTCAATTTGAGTCCTTTCAATCCACGCGTAGTTCCTTTACCTTCCGTTCCACTACTTCCATCACTAGAATTACGATCACTTCCGGGCGTGAATTCTAATTGTATATGTAATTTTCCTTCACCGCCACTCACGTCTTTCCAAAAATCAGCCTTATTGCCGGATGAATTGTTAACGTGATCCCATACTCGTAAATCCACTTCGCCTAGATCGGTATTGTTCAATATACTGCTGTGATCTTTAACTGAGAATTTCAGATGGGATTCTCCATTGGCACTTGTTGATATTGTGAATGATTCACCCCTGCATTAACCATTACATTTATTAAAGATCATTAGGCATATTAAAAATGAATTAAAATAAAACATGATTCTAAAAGGAATGAATTTACCATTTCGGCGGATGATTTTTTTTTACCGAACTAGTTTTGTACACTTCCTTTTTACCCCAAAATACTTTAACAAGTGGCGTGCTACCTATTGAATCGATCGACATTAATTCAGCAAGGAAAAATTCAGGCTGTTAGTCCAAAAATAGTATAAATATATCGATACTTGCTACTTTTATCCGTACCTTTTAATCCTTTGGCTTCGACAATGGTTACAGTCAAAGTACCAGGTTCACCATTTGTATCTGTTTGAGTAAAATAGGTTAGTACTTGGATTTAAGTTTTCCATAATACGAAAACCAAAAATGCGTGTACCACACAATACATAGCGTTACATAATATATATTTTATTATGTAACGCCATCTATATGTATGCGCACCACAAAACATTTCTAAATCAGGCAACGAGGCGTATATATTGATAATCTCTTGTGTATGGGAATGTAAGACTTTACTATAATATACTATAATAATAAATATAAATAATAATAATACTCGGCTTTTAAAAAACAATGTAACATATTTATATATTATTCTTCATGAACTCCCGTTAGAATGCCCGAATAAAGAAATCTAAAAAATCTGGTTGAGTATAAACCTACCAGAAGTATGATCCAGACTCGATTTATCCTTATTATTATGATCTATAATCACGTTTTTATGTGTGAAAATATATATATATATATTATTAAATACTATTATAAAATAAATTCATTTTAAAGATGAAATAATAAGTACCATTTTCTTTTTCCTGTTTCGTCTCATTTGTATCGAAATTGGTTGATCTTGCCAGTGGTGGTTCCTCAATTACATATGGTGTTTGAATAGGGACAGCGGTCGTTACTGTTACTGTCGATAATTTTTCTGGCGTTTCTGTATCAGTTACTGTTGTGGCTATCGTTGTCGTTGTCGTTGTCGTTGCCATTACGTTGTTATTCGTCGTCAATTCAGGTTGTTTTCCCTCATTCTTATTCTCATTGTTGTCACCCTCATTACCCAATAGTCCAAATCCGGATCCTATAAATTTAGCTCCACTACCAACCAAATCTGCGCCATTACCAACAAGATTCACCACATTCACGCCACCTTTAGCAGGGTTGTCATTAACTGGAGCCGAAGCAGAAGCAAGGCCAGTTATGAAGGTAGACAAGCTATTAGTTCTTTTGGGCGTTGTAGCTCCCGGTTTATATAATAGAAAAACTCGTATGCTGCCATTATTTTCTCCATCTAACGGATAACTTATCTCGCGTCCCTCAAATGGTTTAAGGAAACTTAGATCGATTGTACCACCGCCTAGCCTTTCATCACTGGACATTGCATTCCAATCGAATACTTCAAATTGAATCTTGGTATCTAGTGATACCTATAAATATTCATTCAAACATCGTTAATCAATCTTTTACCATCTAATTACTTTCTTCACAATAGTTATAATGAATGACGAATTAAAAATGATTATAGATTTACATACCACACGAACTTCGAACTTTTCATCAAAAGTGGGATTGCAATTCTTTTTGATAGTTTTCGACTTGTAAAGTTTTTCGCCATTATGTGTAAACTGTACATATGGATCACTAGTGCCTGTTTTATAAATCCGGAAAGCAGTTAAAACAAAAGCAAAGAATAAAAATCAAATTTAAAGTACTAGTATAATTACCTGAACGATCAACACCTCGTAGATTTTCCGCACTTTTAAGTGTGACGTTTAATACGCCTATCTCTACAGGTTGTTTTTTCTCATCCTTATTATCATTGTTGCCACCCAGTCCAAATCCGGTGCCTATAAATTTAGCTCCACTACCAACCAAATCTGCACCATTACCAACAGCATTTACCACACTAATGCCACCTCTAGTAAGATTATCACCAACAGCAGTGCCTGGGATGGCAAAACTAGTGAGTGCTCTGCTGAAAGTAGACATACTATTTCTTTTGTGCGTTATGAATCCTGGTTTAAATAATAGAACCACTCGTATGCTGCCTTTATCTCCTCCATCTAAAGGATAACTTATCTCGCGTCCCTCAAATGGTTCAAGGATACTTAGATCGATTGTGCCACCGCCTAGTCTTTCATGACTGTGCATTGCATTCCAATCGAATACTTCAAATGAAAATTTGGCATCTATTCGTGATGCCTATAAACATTCATTCAATTATCGTTAATTAATCTTTTACCATTTAATTACTCTTCACGATAGTTATAATAAATGACGAATTAAGAATGATTATAGATTACATACCACACGAACTTCAAACCTTTCATCAAAAATGGGATTGCAATTCTTTTTGATAGTTTTCGACTTGTAAATTTTTTCGCCATTATATGTAAATTGTACATATGGATCACTAGTGCCTGTTTTATAAATCCGGAAAACAATTAAACCAAATCAAAAAATAGACATCAAATTTAAAGTACTAGGATAAATAACTACCTGAACGATCAACACCAAGTAAATTTTCCGCACTTTTAAGTGTGACATGTAATACTCCCATATCTACATTGTTGGAAACAATGATTAGAATTCGATTAAATAAAAAATGTTGAGATTTATACAAAAATGATTATAATACTAACCGTTTATACTTTCGGATGACTCCAATTTAACCGGGGTTGGTATATAATGTGCCTTAATATAAATACTAGCATCCTTTAAATCTTCAATCGATAATTTGACATCGTCCTTCGAGTTTGTTATCAAATCTTTGACATTGATTGATAGTGTTCCAATGGGGTCATCCCTATCTTCCTGTTTAATATTGAATCTTAATACAGACCAATCGAGTTCTTTGATAAACACATCAGCGACTGATCATTTTTAAATGAGACATTTAATATGCTTGATTTATAATAAAGTGCTGTAATAGAGTAATAGAAATAAATTATAGTACCTTCATTGAAGTTAGGATTATTTTGCTTAGACTTGGCAGTTCTATAAAATGGAATCATAACAGCATCGATTAATAACTCGGCATAAATATTTTTCCTTTCTATCGTGGCTTTGTTGATGTTGATAACCAATATTCCAGATTCTAAAAATAAATTAATATTAATAAAATTTAAATTATAGACAAATGAATACTAGTTCCTAATGTTTTGGGAAAGCTTACGATGCTCCAAGACATTTGCTACACCATTTGTCTTTTGAATTTCTTTATCAGCAGCAGCAGCAGCAGCATTCTGTGCTTCCGCTTCGTTTACTATTTCTGATTCTTTTGCAACACGCAAAGATGGGTAAAAAGTGGCCGAATAAAGCAATTCACCCTTAGGTTCGCGTCCAAGCGTCAAAGGTGCGGCACTTTATTTTATTTTTAAATTTAATATAAGTGTTAAAAATTGTAAAAAACTAAATAATAAATAATATATAATAACATACGTATCAAGAGAATCAATGGCCTCATAAGTTCCGTCATCTTTTCGTTTCACTAGTTGATGAACATGAATTTCCGTATGACCAAGTGCTCGATCTTTACCACTATTTTGATAATCCATCACTTCGAAACCTATGGATTCTTTTAAATTATGTATAGGTACGTAATGAATATAATTCCAGACTGGGTTTAGGTTATCTTCGATTACTTCGGTACGCCCCCGAATCATAGGACCCAATCGAATACGTGCATAAGGATCCGATTTGCCTATACATGGACAGCACATTATTAATTAAATAGGCATTATAATAGAAAAATTTAAAGAAATTTACCGAATTTTTCGACATTTTTCAAATTCTTGGCGCCTTTAATATTAATTTTAATCACACCGATCGGCTCCTCTAAATAACATAAATTAAAAAAGTTAAAATGAATCAACAATAATCAAAATTTAAAAAAAAGACCTTACCATAACCGGTGGTCGAAGGAGTATAGTCCAATAATACAGGCTTCCACACACAACTCAATCTTAATTTAGCACTCGTCTTATCATAAGAATTGAACCAATCATTCTTTTCCAATGCATGCATAAATTCATTTAGTGAACCAGTCCAACCGGCGACGATAGGATCTTCGGCGAAATCACGCGAATCTTTGATTGCTACGGTTAATTTAGCTAAATTTTTATCTGTGATGAAAATTTCTTTTGATTCCTATAGTAAATGAAGATTCGCTTTTAATTCTTTTTGTCAATATGATTAATCCATCATGCTAGTGCAGTTAAACGTCAATGATTACCTCCCAAACAGGATTGTTTGTTCTCTTTAATGTTTTAGTAGTGTGCACCAATTTTCCATTGAACATTAGCTCTGCGTATGGATTATATTGACCGAAAACAGAGAGTTTTGCATCAATATCCTTGGCTTGGTGAATGGTATAGCGTAATATACCAACATCTAATGATAAGAAATTCAAATTAAACATTTGCATTGTAAAAAAAAAAGGAAATGGAGAATCTACGTTATCACATATACATACTTGATTCAACTATCGGATCTTCCGGTCCTTGAGGAGCTATGGGATACCAAATAGCATCGAATCGAAGAGTGCCATGTTTTTTACCATTTAATATAATATCAGTAATACTAGATTTATGTCATAAATATGTCCGAGAATAGATAAGATAACGACATTAAATATAACCCGAATGAATAAATATTATATAAAAATACATACATTTGCTCTTGTCTCGGGTTATCTTGCAACAAATTACAAGCGAAACTAGCGCTTCCCAACGATTTGTCTCTTCCCACATTCTTATCAAATAATTCAAAATTTATAGTATCTTGCAAATTTGTTAATACGATGAAATGCGTCTCGTTCCAATAAGGATTCAACGAATCGTTGATAACTTTTGTGTGGGCAAGTTCTGTGGACCCGTTCAGTAATATCTTCACATATGGATCTGAGGTACCGAAAGTTTCGACATTTTTTAGTCCTTTTGCATTAAAGATTGTTAATTTCAGGACTCCAATAGCAGCATCTAAAAATTTACAAGTGATATTTATGATTAATCAACAAGTTTTAACTCAAAGCCTTAAAAATATATCTAGTATGGTACCTAGAGGAACGCCGCTCATCATTGTTTCGACATCTAATTCGTACATATTTGGCGCATACATCATTGGTTTCAATGATCCATGAACTTGATCATGAATAAATGTTGACAGTCCTGGGAACTATCAGGAATAAAAAAATCGACTTAGAAACAGTTGACAGGGTAAACTGTATTAATAATAAAAGTTAATCACAAAACGAATGCTTACATTAGCAATATCAAAACCGAATGTTTCGCCACCAATCGGTTTCAAAATAAAATCAATTTTCGGTTCTTCCAAGAAACTCAACCAAACAGTTTGAATATGCGGGAAATTATTCATCAATTTCAATTTGATTCGTAATTTTCCCGAGAACGAAATGTCTTCGAGTAATATCGGAATTTCTGCGCCAACCACTCCTCGTCCAACTCTGATACTCAGAACTATTTTCGGGTTGACTTTGTTTCTTAGTTGTAGTTTGGTCATATTTGCCAGATCATTGGGTTCAAATGCCAATTTCCAATCCATCATCTTTTGTTTGCCGATTGAAAAAATTTAAAATTTATACTTGAATAAAAAAACTCTATTGTTTGATAATATTAATAAATACATTACCACAATATCATCTTCGGTTTTTGGATATGATTTTATTGATTCAATGTGCGGTGGTTTAGTACCCAAGGTGAAAGTAGACAAGCGAATAGAATCCAAGAATGATGGAGTCGAGGTTAATAATACAGCATCCACTGATTGAACAATAGATGCGGATAAAACTGGCTCATAAATAAGCCAAAATCTTCGCATAAATTCATTTAACCATTCTGTGGATTCTTCATCAGTCTCTAAACGTTCTTTAGCTAATTCACGACTAATATCACTACGAGCATTTCTGTAGAATCGATTCATAGAATGTTTAAAGTATGTAGCTAATAATAAATTTAAGCATAAATATTCATCAATAAGAATGTCGGATTCGAATTATTCGAATTTCATGTCGTACATGAAACACATTCACTCATGTGAATCTGGATTTCACTCACCAATAAAAGCACAAATAACTATGACCCCCCCGAAACCGAAGCCCATGAGGGTCAACAACCAAGTAGCAAACACAGATGCAAATACAACTCCCGCGTTCAACCAAAGCCTTCCAAAATATAGTTCATCCAACACCTGATCAAAATAATCAGATTCTGGCGTAGCAGGATTCTCCTCAGACTCTGATTTCGCAACTCTTTCCCAACCAACACGAGCCCATTTTGGTATAGCCGTTTTTGAACTAATTCCAATACCACCAGGAAGACTGTTTAGAGTCTCCAAAGCCTTTGCTTTGTCAATATCAGAGATAACTGCAGTTGCCTTGGGTGTTGAGCCAAGTTCTACTTTTGGTTTTTGTGAGGCTGCTTGTTCCGCTTTTTTCTGAGGTGAGTCGTCTGGCGAGAAACTGTGTACATTGACATTGGGGTTTTCAAGAGCTGCTTCAATTTGATCCTTTACATTTTCTTCTGCAACTATTATCCGTGCGTTGTTTTCAATTTGTTGCGCCATTTTAGGCAAGATTTATTTATTATCCAACGAAATTCTTTATTATGCTTTAATACCTATTCATATAACAAAGTTTGTGTATGATAAATTCGGCGATTTTATAATGTTTTCTCTCGTTTAAAATTAATAAAATCATCCAGGTATTTTAAGAAACAAAGAGAGAAAAATTATACAACAAAGGAAAAACACGAACGGAAAAAGTTCTAGATAAATTACTGATTACAGTTTCGCGTCATTATGTTTGTGTGGTACTCATTGGCGTCGAGTTACTTAGGCAATCGGCCGCTCGAAATTTAATGGCATACTATTCTTAGGGCAGTGGGCCTTTCTTTGTTTGGTAAAGATTTTAAAAAAACCCCCGGGAATATTTCCCTACCAATCTGAAATCAACACGAAGTTTTACAAAAGATCCAGATCATGAATGATCATTTAATTAAACTTGAAAATGCCCCGACTCAATGAAACAAGTTTTGAAAGCCTATTATTATCACGTGTATAACGGAACAATAGTAACTTTGAAAATAATTAATTCCGAAGAAATACTTAAATTCTCTAGTTTAAATGACCTTTTAATGATTCAGAACCCTATGTTGAAATAACGATTCCGTAGGTCTTATCTCATTCTCCAGAATTTTTTTATTTAAAAATAGATTTCTGATTCTCACACCAACACTTAGATATTCATTATCGCTACAATGAAAATGATGAATATCCAAATTTGGATTCGCCCAATTCTATCGGAGAAAATGATGATTAATGATGATGTATTTAGTAATTTTCACACTTTTGTTATAAGACTAATACTAAAAATATGTATATAGTAATTTTCTCACTTTGTTATAAGACTAATACTATAGCAGTGTATAAAAATTCTGTTCTCAGAGAACAGCACAATATTTTGAGAACAATCTTGATCAGAAACCATGTTAGCAATTATAAAAATTTAAGAGAACATTCTTTATTTTGAGAACAATATAAAAAAACATTTTCGTTCATTCGAGAACATGATTTCAAACTGGGAATTTTATGATTTAGTATAGTATAAGTATACAAACCTTCCACGACAGACTTTATACACAACTTGAAAATCCGGTTACTGCATAATAATTGTTCCTTCAAATAGTTGAGAAGCTTTAATGCTAAAGGTGCAAAAAAAACAAATTATCCAAATGTACAAATTTAATATTTTAATTTTCAGAACTTGTCCTCGATAGTAATTCACTAAATCTTTGCGCTATATTCTAATTTTTCTGTCTACTGATAACTTGATACCAAAAGTATTCATAAAACCTTTTGAATCGTGCTTTGAACTGGAATGTCATTTATTCGTTTTGATTTTTCATAAGCAAAAGGGTATTTTAGGTATTATGACGAAGCATGATAGGCATAAATATTATTGGAAATTAGAAATAGAAGACGTAGCCCTTTTCCAGAATTTTCAGCTTCCAAAAAAGACCCAAATTTCATTTAAAATATTTTATTTTCATTTTAATATATACTTTTGCAGTAATTAATATACTAACATATTAAAATTAAATTTTTTGTCAGATTCGAAATTCAAAATCAAACTTGAGCTTAAATCCAAAAAATCAAATCAGACTTTCTTTTAGTTCAATTTTTGGATTTTATTTAAATTTTACTCATAATTCATTTATTATTTTAGTATATAATTATAAGTTTTAAAATAAAAGAATTATAAATGAACAAATAAAATAAAGAGATAAGATATATGTAATAAGTTAAAAGATAATACAAAAATGAAATAAAATGAAAAAATAAATAATAAATAAAATAAATATTCTAAAAAAAAAGATAATAAAGAAAAATAAATAAAATTTATTTCTGAATTATTTTTAAAATATTTCTGAATTATTAATAAACTGTTTAAAAATTATTATTAGCTTTTGAGTTAATTATATAATTATAATTCTGAAATATTACTAAAATATTACAAAAATATTACTAAATTATAACTAAATTTATAATTAATATACTAATTAATTTATTTAAAATTATATATTTTTTAAAGATTAATTAATTGGCTAAAAATCTAAAGTTTGAGAAATTATGAAACTAAAAAAATTTATATTATTATAGTAATATTTGATTTTTCTAAGTAAAATTGAGCTCTAGCAAGATAAATTAAATTCTTCTCAAAATTTTTTTGATTTTATCATTTCTTATATATATAAGATTATTATAAGTAATTTGTTAGAAATTATAGATCTTTTCAAATTTACATTTTGATAATAGTTAATAAATTTATTTTTTAAATAAGAAATATTTTTTGATTAAAGTAATTCTTTTTGATTAAGCTAATTCTTTTTGTAATTCTTGTAATTTTTAAGAATATTATCTTAAAATCACTTTTAATAATTATTTAAAATAATAATTCTGAAGTATTACAAAAATATTATAAAATAATTGCTAAATTATGACTAAATTCATAATTAATATACTAATTAAATTATGAATTATACTTATTTTAGAATATATAATAGAGCTAGAGTTAGAACTAGAGATATTATCTCAATTAATTATAACTTACAATAATCAATCAAAAAATTATGATCAATTATGATAGTTAATTAGAAAATTATAATTAAGTTATAATACTATTTTTAATTAGAATTAAAGATATTATTTTAATTAATTATGATAATATTTCTAGAAATAGAGTAGTTATTATATTATTTAATTTAAAAAATATAATATTGAATTTATATAAATCAATAATATCTAATAAATTATAATTTATTAGATTAATTATTCTAATTTTTAAAAAGATTATTAAATATAATCTGAATTAAAGATATTATCTCAATTAATTATAAGTTAATCAAAGAATTATAATCAATTATAATAATTAATTAAAGAATTATGATCAAGTTATAATACTATTTTTAGTCTAAATTCTTATCTTTTAGCTTTGATTAGATTAAAATTGATAAGTAATATTAGTCATAATTATTATTCTTAAGATATTAATAATATTTATAATTTATTTAACTTATATATTATCTTGTAATTTATTAAGTTAATCTGAGAATTTTTTTATATTTGATATTATTTCTTGAAATATTTCTATAACTATACTGAAATTAAGTTATCTTTTAATATTAAAATTATAAGTAACTTTCTAATTATTTTCTTTAAAATATCAATTATTCTTTATTAAATTATAAAAATTTATAAAATTTATTATTTTTTAATTATTAATAAAAAGCAAGAATATTTTGAATAAAATTAAAATTATTAAGAAGAGTATTTATTTTAAAGAAATTAAATATTAATAAGAAATTAAACTAAAGATAAGAATATAAAAATAATAAAAAAGAATAAAAATTTAAAGAAAAATATTAAAGTAAAAGTTTTATATTTATAAAATAAAATTTTTAATAAAAGATCTGTATATATATATATATATATATATATATAGCTAAATAAAATTTATGTAAAATTAAGAAATAAATAAATAAATATTATATAACTAAAAATCTAATTTTTATTTTCTTCTTTTATTATTAATATTTTTATATATTTAAT
>CAJVPS010000119.1:0-35713 GCA_910591765.1 Ambispora leptoticha | reverse complement strand
TTTTGAAAATACTTGAGTTATACTTATCTTATAATTTTTCTTTGATTTTTATCTTGATAACTTGCTTTTATTTATCTCTTTTATCATAATAAATTATATTCTGATTATTTATAAGTTTTCCTTGCCTGAAAAACTTAGATAGTGAATACCCTCTATTTAAAATAAGCCAAGTATATTTTATTTGATTAAGAAGATTCTTGTAAATTTTCTTATGTATAAAAGCTTTATTTTGGTTTGATATATACTAAAGATGACACAGCAAGTATGTGATGCTTATTTGTTACCCATTATAATATGTTACAACTCCAAAATTTTATAAGTCACAACTAGTTGTAACTAGGTGATGCTTTATTTGTCACCATATTACAACAGTTGAGGAGTCATCTTTAGTATATATCCTTTATCTGCCTAATAATTAAAAAGATATTGTTAGAGAATTTAGTTAGTGTACTAAATCTTTTATTTTAGTTATAGTACTTATTATTTTAGTTTTAAGTATCTTTTCCTTAGTTTAATTTTTATGATCACAACTTTGTTTTTATATTTTTATTTTATTCTGTTTTTGTTCTGTATTGATATAATACTCATAAGTATTAGTACTAGAAAATCTTTAGAATAATTATTATTCTTTTAATCTTTATAAATAATTCAGTTTTCACTCTCAAAACTTATTATAAACTATATTTATAATAAAATCTACCTTCCAGAGTATAGTTTGTAATATTATATTATATTACTAGATATTTATTCTAGTTAATCTATTAGCTGTATATATTATTTATTTAGAATTTTGAGTTAAGTTATTAATTTTGTGATTATTATAATTAGAATATTATTATTTATTTATAATTTTATATTTTATTTTAGAATATCTTTATATATATTCTTTTTAATATCTTTTTTAAGAAATTTTAATTCAGATAAATATAGTATTATTAATATAATTATATTTTTTTCAATATTATTAATTATTTTTAATTTATAATTATAAGATTTAGTTTGTGCTTAATATTATTAATTTTAGAAAATATATTATTTATATTTATTAAGAATTTATTTATATCTTGATATAACTATTATATGAGTTAAACTTATTTATTAATTTTATTTTGAATTGGATTTTTATTCATATATAAAGTGAGAGAATTATATTATAATTAGTTAAAGATTATTCTAATAATAATAATTAATTATTTTTAGTACTTGCATCTGCTTGCTTTCTTAGTTATTTAATATTATTTATCTTATTTAATAAAACTTTTTTGAAATTTAAAGTGAAAGATGAAATGATTAACTTGTAATAGATAAGATATCAGTTTTTATATAACTTGTTTAACTAGTTATATAATTATATTTTTTTATTTTTGATAATATATAACTTGATTATATAAATATATAGTGATAATAGAAAAAAATGACAATCAAATAATATGATTTAATTTGTGCAATTTTTATTTAAAAAATCTTAAAAATTAATTATAACTAGTCTATAATATATACTTTGATTTCTAATATTTTGTTTCATATTCTTTATTATTTATAACTAGCTCAAGGTATTTTGATATTGATCATACTAATTTTTAACATAACTTTACATCAATTTTTTTCTACTTCTTCTCAATTATTCTAATAAAAACCTCTTGTGATACAGATTTTTTTTCATAAATCATCAAGTTAACTCTTTTCTCCATCCTTTTTTTCATAATTGATTACAAGTTCTTAATTAGATTAAGATCTGATAAGTATGATAACTAATCAAGTATATAAAGATACTGATTATTTAATAAAATGGTTATAAACTTAGTATGATACTTAGGATTATTATCTTATTAAAATATTCACTTGTCATCAAGAATCCAATTTGCTTGCTCAAATAAATTTTCAGTCAGTATTTCATAATATAATTCATCATTTATAATTTCTATAAAAGTTTTAAATTCAACAATTTTCTTTATGCAGAATGCTTCCCACACATGTACTTTAAATAGATATTTCATGATTTCTTGAGTTAATACTGATTGTCCAGCTTTATAATAAATCTGAATCATATTCCAAAATATTTGAAAGATAAATTCATCAGAAAAAATTGTAATATTCTATCATTTTTTTTGATATTTTTTCATCTAAATAAGCTAATATTATTTTACTAATTTCATGAGAAAAGAAATCTTTCATAGAATATAAACCTTAAATCCAAGTTCTTGTAGATTTTGCTAAATTATCTGTGATACTATATTTAAACTGAAATAAGTATTATTGAGAGTCTTCACTATCTTCTTGCTTATTATACTTTTTTTTAGTCATAATTTATCTAAGATATTTTCATTCTTCAAGGCTAAGTTTTTTTGGATGATCTGAATATCAATCTTGCTTTAGATCATTTGTTTTAGTAAGCTTGACAGTCTATCTATATAATATTTTGATAGGAAATCCAGTTATTCTTTGAAGTTTGATAACTTTTCTATATTCATATTTCCATAATAACTTGATAAGAAAATATCTTCTTATGAGAAAACTCATGTATAATAATAATAATAATAAAAATATTTTTTATCTGTCTTAAATTATATAATAAACATACCTATAACTGGTTTTAGTATTACTTTAACATAAAAAAAGATCTGATGGTATAATTTCTAAAATAAAAAGAATTATCACTTTTTTCTATTATCACTATATAAGAAGTAAATATTATATATTTTTACATTGATCTGCTCTTATATAATAATAAGTTATATAAAATTAATCTTTTAATCATAATAGCTATTATATCTATTTTAAACTTGAAGTTAATAATAGCTACTTTTTGTTAGTTATATTTGACTAGAAATCTTAAAATAAAATATATTTTTGTATTAATTTTTTGAAAAATATTATCAAGTTCATATGCCATTATATCATAAAATAAGTTAAATATAATATCTAGTACTATAATTCAAATTAATTAACCACAGCTAGATCCATTCAATATTATACTATAGTATAACTAAATAGATATATATGTAAAGATTAAGTCTATTAATATATATTATTTAAAATAATAATTTAAATATTAAGAAGCTTAGATTCAAGAAGAAATTTCTCTGTAATAGAGTCTAAATTCTTGAAATTATAGTATAAGACTTTATTATTTCTTTAATATGCTAATCTAGACTTTTCTAAGAAAATTAATATGAAAAAGAGAAATTAGAAAAAGATTAGAAAGTGATAGAAAGAAAAAAAGAAAAAAAAGAAAACAAAAAAGTTTGAGATATATAATATATAAAAAAAGACAAGTTGACATGTCAGGAGTAAATAAAAAAATATAATTTGTAAACTAATGGATATTTAATTTGAATAGAAATACTAAAATTATATATCTGAATCTCAATCAGAAATTTTTCTCAATTTAAAATACAAGAAAAAACAAATAATAAAAACAGAAGAAAAATCTTTAAGTTATTTTGATGTGAAATATTATAATGAGAGTGATTAGCTAAGATAAGAAGAAAAGTAAAAATAGCAAAAATTAAATAAACTATTACTCAAGCTGAAATTAGTCCACAGCTTAACCAATAAAAAGTAAAATAAAATTTTGAAAAGATTAAATTTCTAGTTATAAAAAGACTAATCAAATATAAGAATGATAGTATGTATTATAACTGAGAAAGAATATATGTACTCAGTATGATAAGAAAAGAAAAAAAATATATATGAGAAATAGTGATATAATAATATAATATGATATTTCAAAAAGAAAACAAATAGATATAAATTATAATAAAAATAAAAGTGTGAATATGTAAATAAATAAAAAAAAATTAGAAGAATTATTAGTAAAATAGCTAGAAAATAAAGACTATATGTAAAAAATTCACAAGAAATAGAAATAAGAAAGAAAAGAAATTAAGAAAAAGAAAAAAACAAAATAAATATGACAGTTGATAAGTAATATATGTGAAGCTAAAGAAAAAATTCCAGACTTAATTAGGTAAAAGTAGCAGTCTAATTACTAATTTTAATATTAACTATTAAAGAATAAGAATATAGGTAGTTATAATAAAGAATTAAAAAAAGAAAAGTAAAGTGAAATAAGAAAATATTTCATATTTAATCAGGCAAGAATAGTAGTCTAACTATTAATATTATAACTTATAATAAGTTAAATATAAAGATAAAAGTTATAACTCTCATATTATAATTAATATGAATATGAAAGAAGAAAAAAAATATATAAAAAAAAGTTTTTGTGTATATAAATATATATATAAAGTTATAGAAAGTAGATACCAGACAAGAAAAAAATAGTTTTTCAGGCTACTAGATTCTGATATATGACTTGTCTTATAACAAATATAAGTTACATTATATAAAAACTTTTTAAAATAAAGTATATAATAAAATTTTCTAATTTTTATAAGATATAATAAAAAGAGATATATCAAGAATTATTATTATTATTATTATTATTATTATTATTTTAATATACTATAATATGATTAAAGTTCAATATATAAGAGCTATGCTAAAATATAAAAAAAATTTTAACTATTCAAAGAACTAACTTCTAAAGTATAATATAAATATTCAGAGTATAATATCTAGTATTATAATCTGAATTGATTAGCTATTGCTAGACTTATCCAGTATCATACTATAGCATATCTAAACTGATATGCATATAAAATCAAGTCTATTAGTATATGCTATTTAAAATAATAATTTAAAATATTGAAAAGAGACTAGTTTAGATTCAAGAAATTTCTTTGCAATAGAGTTTAAATTCTTGATGTTATAATGTGAGGCTTTATTATTTCTTTAATATATTAATTTAGACTATTCTGAAAAAATTAATGTGAAAAAAGAGGAAGTTAGAAAAAAAGTTTGGAAAGTGATGAAAAGAAAAAGATAAAAAAGAAAAAATAAGAAAGTTTGAAATATGTGAATAGTGAAATATATAAAGAAAAGAAAGGTTAGCATGTCAGAAGTTGATAGAAAAAGATAATTTATAAACTAATATTTATCAAGCTTGAATAAAAATATTGAGATTATGTATTTGAATTTTAGCTAGAAATTTTTCTTAACTTAAAATGCAAGAAAAGATAAATAATAGAAATAGAAGAAAAATTTTCAAATTAATTTGATATGAAATACCATGATGAAAATAGTTAGCTAAGATAGAAAGAAAAGTAAAAATAGCAAAAATTAAATTAACTATTATATTAGAAGATGGAGTATATGTATTAGTTATTCAAGCCAGAATTAGTTTACAGCTTAATCAATAAAAAGAAAAATAAAATTTTGGAATAATTAAATTTCTAGTTATAAGAAAACTAGTCAAATATAAAAATAATGATATATATGATAACTAAGAAAGGGTATGTATATTCAGTTTGATAAAAAGTAAAGAAAAATATGTATAAGAAATGATATAATTTTGTGTGAATACTATTGATTAATAATATGAAATGATATTCTAAAAAGGAAGTAAATAGATATAAATCATAATAAAAATAGATGTATATATATATAAATAAATAAAAAAAAGATTAGAAGAATTATTGATAAGATAGTTAAAAGATAAAAGTTTATATATAAAAAATCTGTAAAAAACAGAGATAAAAAAGAGAAAGATTGAGAAAATGAAAAAAAAATAAATTAATTATGATAATTAATAAGTAGTGTATGTGAAGTTAGAGAAAAAATTCCAGGCTTAATTAGATAAGAATAGCAATCTAACTACTAATTTTAATATTAACTATCAAGAAATATAAATATAGATAAATATGATAAAGAGTTAAAAAGAAAAAAGTAAAGTAAAATAAGAAAATATTTCATACTTAACCAAATAAGAATAGTAATTTAACTATTAATATTATAACTTATAACAAGTTGAATATGAGAATGATAGTTATAACTCTCATATTATGATAGTTATAACTCTTATATTATGATAGTTATGAGTATGGGAAAAGGAAGAAAATATGTGAAAAAAAAAGTTTTTATATGTATTAAAAGTATATGTGAAGTTATAGCAAGTAGGTACTAGACAAAAAAGAAGTAGTTTTCCAGATTACTAGATTCTGACATATAATTTGTCTTATAATAAATATTAGTTATATTATATAAAAACTCTTTAAAATAAAAGTATATAGTAAAATTTTTTAATTTCTATGAGATATAATGGAAAGAGATACATCAAGAAATTTTATTATTATTATTATTATTAATATTATTATTATTATTATTATTATTATTATTATTTTTTTTTTGATATGTTATAATATAATTCTATCCAAGATGTAAAAAACTATGCTAAATTACAAAATTTTAGTTATTCTAGGAACAGTTTCCTATTATATAAAATAGGTTATCAGAAAAATCTCTTAAAGAAGATATTAATATGATTAGTCATCAATAGGCTAATCTAGAATTAAACTGGTATTGTGAAGTTAAGAAAAATATTATAAGAGATTGACAATTGTAACTTTTGCTTGATAAAGTTAATATATGCTAGTTTGATGCATCCTATTAGTAGACAAGTATTATTAATATGTAAAGAAGAAGAGAGTTGACATTTGCAAAAATTTGGATTTGTTTGTATTCTGAGAGTTATATTATAGAGGATAGAGAATATGTGATCTGGAGGTTTGCCTTTGAAATTGATACTTATAGTGGATGAGTATTTTATTTTGGCTGTTATATGTGATTGATATTTAAAAGTTAGTTATACTTGGTAGTAGGAGAATCATATAGTTTTTTGAAATTTTAAAATAAACTAATATGTGAAGAGAACTGAGATTTGAAGAGTTTTGGTTTGAGATAGGAAGATGAGAAGAAAAGAGATAAGTATACATAAAATCAAATCATCTAGAAAATGAATAATATAGATTGGTGAGAAGGATAACAGAATATCTATTGATAAGCTAGATAGTTATGAGTTGATGAATTATCTGCAGATTATTATAAGGGTGATAATGTTTGTGCATAATGATGAGGATAGGTGAGAATAGATAAGAGAGATCAATTTATGTGGAATGACTGATAAAAGAGTATATAAAAGATTTGTTGAGTAAAAGTATTTTCAGATATGATTGATTATTTCAGGATAAGATTGATATTGAAAATATAGATTACTATTATATAGTACTGACTTGCATTTTGAAAGTAGGCTGAGGATAGGAAGAGAGAATATGATGATTTTGATAATGAAAGCTTGATTAGAAATATGAGTGAGATTATTCTTGTCTATATATTTCCAGCAGTGATGGAAGACTTTCTAATTTATTAGAGGAATGAGAGAAGATGACAGAAAATTTTTTATGCATGTGAATTGTTGTCATGTGAGAATATTTTGACTACTGTGAAAGTATTTAATGAAATATCAGAGATTAAAGTTAATTAAGAGATTTTTTGCAAAAGACAGGAAGATATTTAGTTGATGATAGGTATTGAAGTTTAGTTATGATTGATAGCTGGATACATTCTTCTTTTGCTAGTCTGTCAGCTGAGTCATTACCAGGATTATCAGAATGATCTTTTACTTTATTTATTTTGAAATATATATTTTTTGTTTGAATATTATGAGCTAGGATTTCTTATAGATGTCAATATGATTGCTGGTAGAGTTCTCATTGTGAGAGAGAGTATTAGTGATATTTTTTTTGTATTCTTATATAATAGCTTGACTATCTGTGTGAATAATTATGTAACTTTTTAATGGTGTATTTTTGAATATTGTGCAAATGGTAAAGATTTCTGCTTTGGTGATAGATAGTATTTCTGATATTAAGAAGAAGACTAATGTTAAAGATAATCATATTATCTATACAGTATCTGCTTTTACTAGTGTTGTGAGTGAATTTTATATTGATCTATCTGAGTAGATTATGAGTGGATTTGAAAGATTATTAAGTGTGATAGATATTTGTTATTATGTGATAGCAGATTTGTTTGAGTCAGTGAAGTATGGCATGATTGAGATTTGAGAAGTAATAAATGGTAATGTTGATAATGATCTGTATTAATTAGAAATATATCAAGTATTTATATCTTGTAGAGTTATTTACTCAAGTATTATAAATTATTTGGATTTTGCTTCATATACTTTTTTTCTGAATCATTTTTTGTATTATCTTCATGTGATAAGATGTATTTTATTATATTTGATAAGTTATTTGAGAAATATTACTTTATCTTTTTTTAGGATTATATAACATTTGAGATATAAAGATCAAGGCTTGATGATGTTGTGAAGAGAGTTATTTGTATAGAAGAATTGCGATAATAGTTACTATATGATGTTAGAGATAGTAAAGCTAATATTAGTTTTTGCTATTAATGAAAGAATACTTGCAATAAAATTTTTGTCAGGAGGAAAGTATTTGAGTATTAGAGTTAAGAATACTAAGTGTGAAAGTTATCTTTGTTCTTATAGATTCTATAGCTAAATTTGAATAATTTAATCAAATAAGCCTGTATCATTAATATAATATATGAGTTTACTTATTTTATATTATAATTATAGTTTCCATATATTTGTTAGATTAAAATAGTTTTTGTGATATAGAAGGATATTGAATGTATCTTGTGCTATGTCTGCTTTGGCTTTGAGTAGTTTTTTGTAATGATGTATTATTAATGAGCAAAATATTTTGGAAAGGGTGATAAGTTATAATTAATATTCAATTACTGGAAATAGGATACTATTAATGATATATGTAACTTGCTGATGATTAAGTTTTTTTCATATTAGTATATGTGACAAGTATTGTATATTATGCTTAATGACTTGTTATTATTTTTGAAATCTGCCATTTCCACTGATTCAGAAATCTAGGTATTTTGTACTTTTTGAAGATTGCAGAATTTTTAAGGATACATTTTCATTTCTGAGATATAAAATTAATATTGGAAAGTTTGAATTTGTGTTAAGTTAGAGTGCTTCTGTTTTTGAAGTATTAATATTGATATTATACATGTTGTAGAATTGGATAACTGAGTTAAGAATATTTTGCATATTGGTTAGTGAGTTAGCAAGTCAGATTGTGTCATCTACATATGCACTATGATTGATAGTTTTGAAGATTATAGATTAATTAGAAGGATATATAGATGATATCCATGAAGTAAAGATTGTATATTCATCTTATTGATGATGTGTGTTGATATAGCAAAGTAGAGGATTATAAAATATATATCAAAGGATAGAAGTATTAACTTCTTCTTGATCTAGATCATTAAGTATCAGGTATTGCTCTGTATTGTAATATTTAGTAATTACTTGATTGAAGCAGGAGTTATGAATATTATTTAGAAGATTGATATATTGAGAATACATTTTTATTCATATGAGTACTTTGGATAACATTATCCAACTGACAGAATTATAAATTCATTTTATATCTTGGAAGACACACCAGATTTCTTTTTTGTAAGATCATATATCTTCAAGCAGACTATTAAGTATGTGAATGGGAATAGTTGTGCTGATATTAGGAAGAACTAATAAATTGAAGCCCTGTAATATATTAAGATTTTTATAAATTATTGATATGCAGCTTGTAAGGATATGAGAAAAGAATTTTTTGACATTATTGATGAGTATTATAGGTTATGTGAGATCTAGATTTCCTTTCTATTTGTATAGTTTTAGAATAAGAGTTATGATAGTATTTTTCCATTCTGTTGGCATCTCTGCTTTTTGTATGCAGTTATTAAATAAGTTTATAAAAGTGTTGTGAATTATGTGATCATATTTTTTGAATAGGATGTTATATATGTCATCTGAATTTAGAACTTTAAAAAAAGAAGCTGCTATGAGAGCGTTAAGAAATTCATTAGAAAATATAGAATTATAGATGATAGAGAATGCTAAGTCAGGTATATAATCTTGAGATTTATATTATTCATGTCATTAATTATTAGAAAATGATGTGATATTTCTATAATATGTCTATTGATAAAAGTATTATTTGACTAATTCTTTAATTTTGATAGGATGATCTGTGAGTTGATTATTTTGATATATTTTGATAACAGAAATTTGTTAATAGTTCCTTTCTAGTGAGTTATGAAGTATTGTACCAGAATTATAATAGAGTAACTATTGATTTTTCTTGATATTAGCTGTAATTATTTCTGCTTTACACTTTTTTATTTCTAATATCTTTTTTATTGCTAGAGATTTTTGTAATTATTTTACTTTTTAAAGCCAATCTGTTTTATGAATATCTGGTAATATAGGTAAGAAGATTGATTTGGAATTATTATATTTATTAATAAGTAATGCTAAGATTGTGAATTTTTCTTGTTAGTTTTGGATGTGTGTATAGAAATAAATTATTGCATTAAGTGTAAAGATTTGTTTTTGTATGATACATATTATTTTTGATATATTTTTTTTATTAGCTATATTTATTTTTTTTAGTATTTTGTTAGCTGATTGTATTATGAACTTTTTGATTTTGGTTTATTAGGAATTGATTGATGTATTGTCAGATTCTGTTTTTTGAAAGATCTCTGCTGTTAAGATTTGATATTCTAGCCATATTTGATTTGAGATATTTTTGACTTTATATACAAATTTTTTCTGTTTGTACTAGTTAATTATGTATTATGATATTTTATGAAGTAAGATAGTAGTATATAAGTTATTAATTACTAGTAGGTAATCTGTGTTGATCTATTGTTATTTCATTATTAATACATGCTTGAGATGATTGACAATAGATAATAAATACCAGATTGTATCTAGCTAATGGTATGTTTATTATTATATCTATATATGATTAAGTAATCCTGAATATTTAAGATAAAAATCATCATCCATTTCTTTGAAGAGTAGTAGATTAGTTAAACTATGCTTGGATGATTGGAAGTAGTATTTGTTAAAGTCTTTTTCAATTATAATATATTTTTCATGTGATATTATATTATTTATATATTATATAAATTTGTGTTTGATCTTTTTTTCCTGTTCGTAGTTTATTGCTGACAAGTAATATCTAATTAGATTGAGATTTACTGATTATTTAAAAGCAAGTTTGATATAAATTAATTATCTTTCTAGTTTAGTTATTTTTTGTAGGTGTGTACTAATTATTATAAAACAAAAAGCTAATTCCAGTATCAAATGATCAGTTATTATTACATATCCAGATATGAGTATAGTTTGGAAAACTTTTAAAATAGTATTTTGCTGTGTATGATTGAAGTTTGATTTTAGTAAGAATGATAATGTCAATGTGATGAAACTAAATTAGTGAGTAAAGATCTTTAGTTTTTCTATTTGTGTTAAGATCTTTACAGTTTAAAGTAGTAATTCTTAGTATATTTATTTATTTAAAGTCTATATTATTATCTGATGTGTATGTGAATACTATATTTTGTAAGATTATAAGTGAGTTTATTATAGTAAAGTTTGTATTTGTAGTATGATTAAGATAAGTTATTTGTGATGGATTTGTTAAAGTGAGTGATAGATATGTAAGATTATTTATTATAAATATTTTAGTTTTCAATTATGCTGAGTTTTTTTATTATGATTTGTTGTTGAGATTGAAGTTGTTGTTATTATTTTTGTAGTTGCTAATTAAGTATAGTTAGTTCTGTAATTTGATTTTCTTGGTTATGAATGATTTAAGTTTTTAATAGATTGTGATTGTAAGGTTGTTAGAGATGATTGATTATTAATTGTGTTTGGTTGTGATATTATAAGAGTTAATTATTTATTTATTGTATTTGGATCTTGTATAAGAGATAATAGCTTGAATAATATTTGGTTGAGTTTTTGTTCTATTGATTTGAATTTTGATTGTAATAAATTGAGTTGTATTGATAATATATCTATATTTATGCAAAGTTTAGATAAGAAAATTGCTTGTTTATTATTATTATTATTATTATTAATTATTATTTGTTAAGGAACTTGACTAGATGCAGATTTAATGTTATTATGAGTGTTTTATTTTTGTGATAATTTGAGATTTTGTTGATTTTAGGATCAAGAGGATTATTATAAGTTGATGATTAGAGTATTAGAGTTTTTTTTCTAATAAGATGTCTTTGTAAGACTTGAAAATTATGTTGATATTTGATTTCCTGTAAAAGATTTCTCTGCTTTCATATAATTTGTTGAGTTATTTGTATTGAAAGATGCATCTTGCTTTACTATAATATTTAGATATATGATATTCCTATTTGAAATACATATTACAAATGATGATTGATCTTTATTCTTATTTAAGATGTGATTGTCTAAGTATGACTATTGAGATTAATATTAAGTTTAGATCAGTTTCTGATATGAAGATGATCTAGACATATTACTATCTTTAGTATTTTATTGATAAGTGTGAATAAAATATAGCAGATTTTGACTTTTATTGAGTCTAGATAGTCAGAGAGTTCATATGTTATACATTTATATGGTAAATTTGTGAGTTTGAATTTATATTAATCTTTGCTAGTAATTATTTCATGTTGATTTTGTAATGGGATGATTTATATATTATCTTATCTGAGAAGAGTTAACCAATTTTGAAGAGCTCTATCAGCAGCTTTTTTTTCTTTAAATTTGATTATTGTATATTGTTATTGATTAACTATTTTGAATTTTATATCTTTAACTATACCAAATTGTGAGAATATGTTATGGATTAAGCTTTTAGAGGTGTTAAGTGAGATATCTCTGAGAGATATAATATTAATAATAATTTCTTGAGTATCATCTTATAGTTTTTCAATTAATAATTAATAATTTTTATTGATTATATATATAAGAACTATTTGAAGAGCTTGAGATGAGTTGAAGGAAACTTGAAAATAATTTTGTGTATTTATTTTTATTATCTTATAGAAAATATAGTCTGGAATTTTGCATAAATATTTATAAGTATGTTATTTTAATTGATTATAGTTAATATTTTTAGTTTCTTTCTGATTCTCATCTATAAATACTATACATTAGATTTATGTATTATATTATTTGCAACTGGTAATGACTTGTCATTATTGACTATTATTAATTGATATGATATTATAATGATATATATTATATTGATCATTTAGTTTGAATTGGGAAGTTATATTATAATTAATTAGTAAAAATTGATTATCTATTTTTGATATCTCAGATTGATAATTGATAGTATCTAAATTCATACTGACTGTGTCATTTGTTTCATGTGTTAACTCAATATCTGATCCATCTTTGAATGATGATATGTGTAAAGATATGCTACATATAATATAATAATTTTTTGGATCAGGATTTAAATATAGATTTGGTATAATTTTTATGAGTTTTTTTTTATTTATATTTTGAGTTGTTTTAATTAACTAGAGTTTTGTGATTATTGGAAGAAGGAGAAGAGACTCATTTTTGAGAGAAATCTAAAGATATTAATATTATGAGTATGATAAAAATGAAGTGAATAGAAGATTTAGTAGCTTTGGATGTGCTTGGTGAGTTTAAGTTATTTATATTTTGTACTATAATGACATGAAGAGAGAAAGATATTAAAAAAAATTTTTGTTTTTTTGATTTTTATTATATTTTTATATTTTTGATATTTTTAAGTTTTTGTAAAGAAAAAAAGAAAAGAAAAGAGAATGAAAGATTAGTATTAGGGGAAGAAAAAGAGAGAGAAAGAATATTTAATTATATTGTAAAGATATAAATATATGTAAAATAAAGAGTTTATTATATAAAATAGATTTTTCTCACTTCTGAATTTTGTGAGCAGAGTGATTAGTGAGAAGAGTTTCTTATTATTATTATTATTATTCCTGTTTGCTACAGTATAGTCACACTCTAATTCTATGTTAATTTAACTTATAAAGTAAGAATTACAAATTAAGATTTAAAGAAAAGAGCTATCAGAAAATCTATGAAAGAGAATCATGATGTGACTAGCCACCAAGATGTGTTTGCGATTATATAAAATCTAAAGAATTGATGAATGAGTCATTTTTAGCTTGAAAAATATATATTAGTGAGATTATTTGATCTTCTTGGAGATCAGCAAGACCATCATCAGGATATTGGTTATTTGTATGAGTAAAAGCTAAATGCTTGTATAAGCAAAGGTTGTTTTTCATGTGAAGCTGAAAAATATTAGTATTGAAGTTAGAGAATGTTGTTATTTTAGATCTTTCTGTTCTTTTTTTGGAGATATATTTGTGTTTGGCAAAGATAGAATTTGATTTTTCTGCTTGAATTTGATCATTACGATGAGCTAGCCAAATGTGAGTGAAATCTTGTTTGGAGAATCAAGTTACAAATTTTGCTGATAGTGTGAAAGCTTCTGATTTGGCTGGATCAAGTGATTTGATGAAGTTTGTAAGCTCTATTAGAATGAAATCTTTGAAGATAAGTATGTATCCAGATTTGTGATCTATGTTGGAGGAGAAGTTAGTGTTATTGAGGAAGTAGGATTTTTTTGATTTTGATGCTAAGTGAGGAGAGAAATACTGAGTATTATTTGATGAGAAGTACTTTGTGAGAATTTTTTCGAGCTTGACTTGGGATTTGATAAGAATAGAGTTAATTGAGTCACTTGAGACTGTACAAGTCCATAAGTGATTGTTTATTTCTGGTTCAAGATGACATCTATTACATGTATCATGTGGGTATATTGATGGATAAAATTTGTGCTGATTAGATAATGTTGATAGCATGTCATGTATTATTTTGGTAAAATATATATGAAATTTGGATGCATTTGCAGAGACTGTTATTAAGTTGATTTCTTTATCTTGATTTCATGTGAGATTAGTTACTTTTCAGTCTATTATGAATTGTAAACTGTGATTTATGAAGTTATTTTTTAGTGTGTAAAGTTATTATTTGGTGATGTTATGTTTGTTGTCCTAAAGTTTAAGGAAGTTGTGAAGATTTGATATTATAGGTAATGAGAGATTAAAAACTGGAATGTAGGATGTTTCTGAAAGTGAAGTGAAGTTAGTTGAAATAGAATGAGAAGTAGGAGCTGTTTTGACTAAGGTGTTTGTCAGATCATTATCAGGATTGTTGGAGTATCCTTTGACTTTTTGCAAATTAAGATTTAGATTTTTTTCTGTGATGTTGTGATTGATGATCTCCCATAGATGCCAGTTGCTATTCTGTAAAGATTATCTCTTGCTGAGATTATTGTGAAAGGTTATGTTATTTTTGAAATCATCAATTGTTGCTTGACTATCTGTGAAAATTTGAATATTGATGTTATAGATGAGCATTTCTGTTAAAGTGCAGATAGCTTGTATTTCTAATGTAGTTATTGAGGAGGTTATGGGAGAATGGTGAGTAAAAGAGATATTTGGAGGCCACGTTATCCAGGCTGAACTGGATTTTATGTGTGGTGTATGCATTTGTTGAATAGAGTCATCAGTGAAAATATCTATGTTGTTGAGATGGGAAAGATTTTCTTTGATGAAAAACCAGATATTAGTTTCAGGTGATGCTATTAAATATTTATCAATTGGCAGTAATTCACTTTGGAGTAGAGATTATTGCTGTTTGCCTATTTTGTTTATGATGATATGAGTAGATGATGCAGAGTTATTGAGAACAGTATTTTCTAGTTGATTGTATCATAAAGGTTTGGGGCTGTGTTTACTATTTCGGAATTGGCTCTTGTATTATTTCCATGTTATAAGATGAGAATTGGCATAACTAGATAGTTGTTGTAGGAATGTAATGTGATCTTTATATAAGATGTCACAGCATTTTTTGTATATTGGCCAGGGTTGGAGGAAGTTTTCAATGGGCCATCTTGTGTGACTATTTGTGAGAATATGATTGTTGGTTTTTGAGTTAGTGAAGGAAATATTGCATTCATACATGAGTGAAAGAATAGATACTATTAAGTTTTTTTCTTGTGATGATGGTTCTGATGTGGGATGTGAGATTATTAAGTGATAAAGCCATCTTTATTCTTGGAGGCATTGTAAATGAATATATATTGCTAGGCTGAGAATAAGAGGATCATTTAGATGGTAGAAAAACTCTGTGATTTTTGCGTGGATTTGGATAAACCACAAGTGAACTAGAGTGAAAAATTTTGGATGATGTAGAACTGAGTCAGGAAAAGATAATGATAGTCTTGCTTTGGATTTGACAACTTTTTTTAATTGTCTCATTAGTTTGTCACATTCAGTTTTAGATATAATGAAGAGTTGAGAGTGGTATTCAAATGCTAGGATGAGCACCCAGTTGATGATATAGATAGCTTGTTTGTCAATAATGCATTTGTGACTTAGTAAGTTAGATATAAGTGTGATATCTGATCTTATTTTGTTTAGCTGAGTGTTGAAATTGCCATTTGCATTGTTGTATAGACCAAGATATTTAGTATAGATGTTTGGAAGAAGTATTTGTATTTGATTGCTAGTTGTTCCAATATAAAGCTCTGTGTTAGGATATATTTCAGTTGATTTGTAGTAAATTGCTTCTGTTTTCTTTGAGTTGATTTCAATGTCACACATGTTATAGAATTGGGATGCAGTGTTAAGAATCTGTTGCATTGCTTGATGACTGTTGGCAATCCAGATCATGTCATCAATGAAGGCTAAATTGTTGATTGTCAGGTGAGTTTGATGAGATATTTGATTGAGAGTGGATGTTAGCTTGGATGTCATGGTGTATTCTTGTGATGAATGTCATGCTTTTATTTGACATAGCAAGAGATTATAAAAGATCTGCCACAGTATGAGTGCGTTAACTTCATCTTGATCAAGACCATCCAGAACAGGATAAGATGTGATAAGTCCATATTCAGTTATAATTTGGTTTTGACACCTTGTGTGAATATTTTTACAAAGTGTAATATAAGTAGAGTTCATTTTGATGTGTTATAGAGCTAGTTCTAGCATATGCCAACTGACAGAGTCATAGGCATAGCACATATCTTGGAAGGTGTACCAGATTTCCTGATGTTTTTCATGTAAGTCTTTGAGTATGCTATTTATAATATGAATGAGACTGATGGTAGATGTATCTTTGAGTACTGAGAAATTGTTTTCTTGAAGAATATTGAGTTGTTTGCAGATTATGGAGATGTGATGTATCAGAATTAATGAAAGACCTTTGCAAGCTATTTCGATTAGTATGATTGGACATGTTAAGTCAAGATTGCCCTCCCATTAACATAGTTTCGGGATGAGTATTATGTTAGAGTGCTTCTATTCTGAAGGTATGTCTTTTTCTGTTAAATATTTGTTATAAAGTGAAAGGAGAAGAGAATGAAAGGATGGAGTTGCTTTTTTTAATAAAATGTGTTGTATGCCTGAAGGTCCAGGTGATTTGAATAAGTTAGTATTGGTGAGCATGTGTTGGAATTCTTCTTTTAAAATTGGATTTGAGATTGAGTTGAATGCATTGTCTGGAATATGTGAGATTGAATTATATTGTTGTTGCCATTCTTGATCTGGCCATATTATAGTGATGCGTTGGCAAGTCCAATTAGTAAAATGTTATTTTATTGATTCTTTGATAACTTCAGGGTGATCTGATATTCCAGATGGAGTGATAATTTTGTTGATGATTATTTAGCACTTTTGTTTTTCTAGAATGTTGGATAACATTTTGATGTGATGACTGCCAAACCGTTTGATATTTTCTTGAATTGCATTATTAATTTGAGAAGTATTTAGTTGTTGAGCTTGTAGGATCTTTTCATCACAAAGATAAGCTTTAATTTGTAGCAAGTTTGTAATTAGTGTGTTGATTGATGAGAAAGAATTTCATTTGGTGATTGGTATGTCAAGAGTGGATTCTAGTTTGATGAGTTCTGTTAAGTTTTTTGTTGAGAGTTGAATGATGTTTTCTGAAATAGGAAGGGTGAGTTGTGAGATGAGAGAGAGTGTTTGTATTACTAGTTTGAGTTTTTTGTTAAGAATAACAAATAGTTTGAGTGGAGAAGATATGTGATTTAGCTGTTTTTTTTAGTGAGCTGTTTGCTGTATTGAGGATGATAATTTTTAGTGATTGCCAGTGAGAGTTAATATCATCATTAGGAGAAAGAGAAATATTATTGCATTAAGTATCAATATGTTCTTGATATTTTTTCCAAACTTCTTCTAAAAGATTATTTATTACGTAGGTGAATTGCTTGATTTTCCATTTTTTTAGGATGTGGAGAGGAGTATGATGAGCAAAAGATATGATTGAAATATCACAAAGTACTGAAAGGTGATCAGTTGTGATCCATTGAGGATTTGTTATAGCTGCATATATTAAAAGAGATGTAATCTTTGGTGAACACCATATCATATCTAGTCTATGGTTAATGTCTTGACAAGACCAAGTAGGATCATCTCTTTGTGGGTATAGTGTGTAAATAGCTTCATAAAATTCTTTGAATGTTAGAAGATTGACTGCTCCATTTTTTGGCACCTTGAAGAAATGCTCATTGAAGTCACCTAGAAGGATTACATGATCAGATTGTAAGAGGATTGAGTTGATGTATCATAGCATTTTTTTTTTATAAGATTATTATTAGAAAGTAGGGATGCTGGAAAATAATTAACCAGGATGTGTATTGTTGTGTTTCCAGAAAAGGCAAGATTGATATGAATAAGATGACCATTAATGTAATTGACTTTTTGAATGTGTTTAGCCTATTCTTGATTAATTAAAATGCTAACTTCTGATCTAAATGATTGTTGATCATTGGTAGTGAATAGATGATGATATTGTTTTGATTTGGGAAACAGAAATTTTGCTGTATGACTTTTGAGTTTTGTTTCTGTGAGACATAGGAAGTCTATTTGGTGTTGGTTGAAGAATTGAAGAGTATTGTCTGCTTTACTTGAAGAGTTTATTCTCCACATATTAAGTGTGCATAATCACCAAGTGTTGAGTAGTTTGTGACCAATATTGTTAAATGTTAATGAACTATTGCAGTTATCAGAAGGACTATTTGATGGTGATGATGGAGGATAATGAGTTTGATTTATTGGTAAAGTGTAGTGTGTATTACTTGTGGAAGGAGGATTGTCTATGTACAAGTATGGTGAATTGGTTGATGAATTTTGAGTGTTGAGTTGGTGTTATGATCTGTAATTAGATAGTTAAATATTGAGAGATGGTGGGAGTGGTTCAATGTTATCATTGAAGGATTAGTTATCATTGTTATCAGATGTGACTGGATTTTCTGTTGGAAATGTTGAAGATGATGGTTGATTTAGATTAGCTAATTTTAAGTAGTTTGACTTGTTTGTGAAGGATGAGTTATCAATATATATGAATAGTAAATTAGTTGTTGGGTTTGATTGAGTTGGTTGAGATGTGTTTGAGTTATTGTTGTGATTCATTAGAAAGATATTGTTCAATTTGATTTAGATGTTCTTGTAAAGATTTTTATTCATTTCATAAAGATTGTAAGTTAGATGTGAGATTCTGATTAAGAGATTTGAGGTGATTGATTTCTTTATTTTTTTCAGCAATGATGGTTTGAAGAGATGAATCCGTGGAAGACTGAGAGTTTGTGTTGTTTATGTCTGATGATGCAGATATTGTGGTGGTGGTGGAAGTAGTGAGTGGAATGGATTGATGATTAAGAATTATTGAAGAATGGCATGACGGAAACTTATTTCTGGTTGTTGATAATTGTATCGAGTTTTGTTTCTATTAAATTTAATTTGTTTTCTAGCAGGTTGAGTTTTTTGTTGAAAGTTTCTAAGTCCTGTTTGAGTGCGAGAATTTTATGTGAGTGTTTTGTGAGAGTTGAATTTGGTAAGAATTCAGATGTTTTTGTAGTTGAGTTATCAGCAGATTTGGATTTGTCTTTGTTGGTTGTGTTAGATTGAAGTAAGGCTTTTTTGTAATTGAGAGTTGGTGAAGTAATTATAGGTTTGTGATAGAAAATATCACAGTTTTCATACAGCTTGTTGAGCTGTTAGTATTGGCATGCTTTTTTGTTTTTTGATGTGCATGAAATTGTGCTATGATTAGGATTAAAGCAGATTCTGCATATTTTTACAGTTGGAGATTCCTAATAAAGTTTTGAGTTACGAAGTGTGAAATGCTGTTGCATAGTTGTTGCCATGTCAATTTCATTTTTGAAGGAGATTATGGTGAAGCATTATCTGTTATAATGAATAGGAGAGTGAGAAATGAAGCAAGATTTGGCTTGAATTTTTTGTAAAAAATCATCGAGCTCAAAGGCTATTGTTCCATAAGAAAGGTTGAGAAGTTTAGTTGTGTATATATCTCTTTTTTTGATCATTTCGAGTTGATTAATTATTGGAAGAATGTGTACATGATCAGTACCTAGAAGAGTAGATTATTCATTAATAGCTAGTTCTGCCTGTTCTGGTGATTTGAATTGGACTTTGGTGTAAGCCTATTTGGATGTGATTTTCTGTATTATGTTGATAATTTTTCCAAATTTTTCCATTATATGTTGGATCTGATCTTTAGTTATTCTAAGAGAAACATCTCTTAATGCTACAATTGTTACTGAATCGATTGGATTGAAGAGTTGTGATTTTTTATTAGAGATGTAATTGTCATTTACTGAGATATCTAGAGCTACCTGAAGAGATTTGTCTGATGCGAATTCAGTACAAATATAATTTGTTTGGTTAAGAGAAAATGATTTGGCTCTTAAAAAGTCTGAATTATTTTGAAGAATGTTATTGATGTATTTGATATTATCTTTAGTATTATTTTTAGGGAGTAATGATTTCTTAATCCATTCTCTGAATTATTTAGTGTTATGTATAGTGATCCATTAGTTGTTAGCAGAGTCAGGAGATATAATTTTTGAGATTATATTATTAGATGATGAGATTGGATTGATTGTGTGTTCATTGTGTAATGTAGAAAAAAGAACATGTGCATTGCTAGATGAGGAAGGATTTGCTTCAAGATCAGCTGATTAAGATGGGGCTGTGTGAGCTTTGTCTACTTGAAGTATGTTATTTGTTTATTTTGTGTTAACTGATTCCATTTCATTGATATTATTAGTTTTTGCTTTTTTGGTGTGATTAGCTTGTGATTGCGTGTTATGAATTATTTGCTGGAAAGATTGGAGATTGGATGAATTGTTTGATATGCTGACAGGAGTTTGCTTATCGGTATTATTTGAAGATGAGGAAGATATATCTAAGAAATTCTGTACAGTAGTGTATATAGGTGAAGAGGAAGAAGAAGAATTAGCAGTTCTTTTATTTTTGATGTTGTTAGTAGATATGACAGTGAAATGTTAGGAAGGAATGTTATAAATATGTATATTTTTGTATGTTTTTGAGATTTTTTATTATTTTTGTTTTTTATGATAAATTTTTGAGAAGAAAATAGAAGAATAAGGAGAATTATAAAGCTAAAGTAGTGTTAAAAAATAATAAAAAGAGAAGATGTAAGATAAGTGAAGATTTTCTGTTAGTGGAATCTGTATATTGTATAGTAATTTTATTATGTTGAAAAGAATTTTTTGCGCTTGATAAAGTGTGACTCTGCCTGGTTGAGAGATTGATAGGAAAGAGATGCAAAAAGAAGTTTTTTATTATTTTAATTATTATTATTATTATTATTATTATTATTATTATTATTATTATTATTATTATTATTATTATTATTATTATTTGAGTTGCTACAGTATAGTCTTATCTCTCATCTACATATACTTTATGCTAATTTACATAATGATAAGTGATAGATCAGAGATCATCCATATTATATTTAAAATATAAGATGCAACTAGCTATCCTGGACCTGTCTAAGACTAAACTAGTTCTAAAGACAAAACAATTTTATTTGATTTAGCACGTAATGTAACTATATCATATGTTATATCTATGCTTTTTCTTTTTATCCTTGCTTGTAAGGGGCAATATCCATTTTGGTGAGTATTATCTGGATATTCATATGTGCAGAGAAATAGATTTTTCCATATTCTGCTGATGATTTAATATGGAGTTGTGGTTGCTGATCCTGTAGGCCGATCTTTGCTACCTGCTGTATTTTGCACTTTCATTTTTCTTGTGATTCCTACTGATTTTTCTTTTTGATTGATCATCTTACATCTAGGTATCCATGTGCTGGTATAGAATTTGTTGGATATCCATTTGATAAACTTTATTGATATTATTCGGGCTGTTGTAACTGGAATATGATGATTATAAAGGAATTAGACCAATTCTCTAGATACTAATCTGTACAGTGATGTCTGGCAAGTTATATTATTAGTGTTGATATTAAATAACTTAGTAAAAACTGTTGATAATTGGAAGTATATTTTAATAGTACTCTGTGTGATTTTATTATTGGTATCTTTTATTTCTGATGTAATTGTCTGGTAGATCGTTTATCTCTGTGATTTATATTATATTTAAAATCTTGAATTATTGATTGACTATCTGTTGAAATCAGAATTTTGATATTTGTTGGTATAATTTCTGATAACGTGCAAATTGCAAATAATTCTATTTTGGTGGTAGATATTAGGTTATTTATAGTGAACTTAAAATTACAACTAGAGGGCCATGTTATCCATGCTGCTCTGGCTGATACTGTTGATGTGCTAGCGTTGGCTATTGATCCATCTGTAAAGAAAGATTTGAAATTTGTGGTACTTATTTTTGCTTTCATGAAGTGCCATTCTAAATATAGATTTGAATTATCATTAAAGTGATTTGAGATTTTATAATCCGATATTTTGTATTGTAGTTGTTTTGTACCATATTATTTGTTGATGATGATTGCATTTACTGAGGTATTTGTATTGGTTACTCTTTGTTTTAGAGTGGTAAACCACTTTGGTTCATATCCATGTACAGAGCTTCTATATTTACGTTTATATTACTTCCATGATATGATTTGTGTATCATTGTATTTTGTCATTTGTGATAAGAAGAGTACATTGTCTTGGGCTAAAATTTTTCAAGCAGATCTATAAGCTGGCCAGTTATTTAGCAATTGTGTTATTGACCATCTAAAAGTTTTTGTTTGTGATATTGATATATCATTATTTGTTAGCCAAAAGGAGATATTGTAGTTATACATTAATGAGATTATACTTGCAATTAGACTTTTTCCAATAGGACTTGGCTCTGGTGTGGGTGAGGCTAATACTAAGTTATCTGATCAATATTGCATTTGTAGTTGTTGTAATCTGACTATAATAGTCATCCCTATCAAGGTATTATCATTAAGCCTGAGAAACAGTTCTGAGATTTTATGTCATGCCAGGATGTCACCTATATTATCTAGTACCAACCATGCTAGATGAAATAAGATTCAGTCTAGATAGTCTGATGATAATGATGATTTTTGTTTGATCACTTTTTTAATTTTTCTCATTATTGTATTATAAAAGGTGTTTGATGACACAAAAAGCTGAGTTTTGTATTCTATTGCTAGAAATAGAACTCTATTGAAAATATATACTGCCTGTTTATCTGTGATAAATTTTTTTCCAAGTATGACTGTTGCTGAGTTGACTTTTATTTCTATTTGTTGTTGTTGGACTCTAAACTTGCCATCTGAACTGATTAATATTTCTAGATATTTAGTGTAGCCATTTGTTGAAATATTTTTTATCTCTGACTTTGATTATTGAAATGATAGTTTTACATCTTCGCTTAGCTTTGATGGATTAATTGATAGCACTTCTATTTTATTAGTATTAATTTCAATATCATATATATCATAAAACTCTTGTGCTATTTCTAGGATATTATTTATATTTTTTTTAGAGTTAGAAATCCACACTGTATCATCTACAAATGCTAGGCTTGATATTCTTATGTCAATTTGATCTGGTTGAAAGTAAGGAAATCGAATATTTGCATTGTTGATATTATATTCATGGATATTCTTGATAGAGTTAATCATACATAATAATGGATCATAGAAAATTCTCTATAGAATTGGTGAGTGTACTCCTTCTTGATCAAGTCCATCTCCTACTGGATATGGTTCAGTTAGTCCATACTCTGTGTGTATTTGATTGAATCAGTTTGTTTGAATATTTTCCAGCAGATTAATATAATTAGAGTTCATTTTTATGCAGAATAAGCTATTTTTTAACATTGGCCAGCTGACAGAATCATATGCTCTGCGCATATCTTGGAACACATACCATAGCTCTTTTTTATATTCTCTAGCATCTTCCATTATATTATTAATGATGTGTAGCGGGCTGCTTGTAACAGTATTTTTGAGTACTAAGAAGTTATTACCTTTGAGAATATTATGCTTAGTGCAGATATTTGATATACAATTGGTAATAATTCTTGTGAGTAATTTTCACGCTGTATCAAGAAGAGCTATCAGCCTTGTTATATCCAAGTTTCTCTCCCAGTCTGTGAGTTTGGGTATAAGAATTATACTGGTTTGTTTCCATTTGTGTAGAATGTCTTGTTCTTCTAAATATTTGTTGAATAGGATGGCAAGCATCATGTGTATTGTATCTTCACAGTGTTGCCAGAATATATTTTTGATGAGATTAGTTCCAGCTGTTTTGTTTGGATGAATCATTACTAGCTGTTCTTGAATTTCTTCTATCTTGATTGGTCTCATTACTGGATCAAACACGTGATCCTCTATTGATGCTATTAGTTCATAAATGTCTTTTCATTTTTGTGATGACTAACTTTTTATGTTACATTTTCTATGCCATTGATTAAAATGATCTCATACTGCATTTTTGACTTCAGTAAGATGTTCTATGAAATGTTGATTTTGATACACTTTATCAATTGAGATAGATAAGGCTTCTTTATTTAGAATACTATTCAGCATTCTATCTCAATTATGTTAAAAATTATTTTGATTGATTTTGATCACTTGTTCTATTTGTATAATTTGCATTTTTTTATTCTCAAGATTCTTTGCTATCTGAACTTGCTTCCTTAGAATTTCAAGTTATGATATTAAAGATAATATATATGCATTGCTTATATTTGTGGATGAGAATGTGGGTGCTGTGGGTTCTAGACTATGTAACTATTTGCAAAGCTTTAACAGATGTGCTTGTATACTTGCTAATGACTTTGTGGTATTATATTGATATTGATTCAGATGATATAGGATGTTTTCAATTAGTCTATTCTTTTTTTGTAACTCTGTGTTTTTGATACTTTGCATTTGATGTGTTGACATTGATTTTTTTTTGAATACCTGATTGGCTACATCTATGATTATGTATTTTATTGTGTTCCACAACTCTGACATAGATTGATTTGCATAATTCTCCTTGATTTTTGGGTGTAAATTGATGATTTCCTCGAATTGTGTCTAATCTTCTTTGGATACATTTTTTGTGATATATGCTTTTCTTTTTGTTCTTCATCATTTAATAACTGATAAGAGAGTTTTTCGTAGTATTAGAAGGAGATTAAAGGCTGATTGCACTAATAAGTGATCTGTTTTAATCAAATATGGATCTAATATGCTCGATTGACTGATAGTTGGGACCAGATCCTAACTGCACCAAATCATGTCCAAGTACCTTTTGGAATTTATTTTTGATCACGTAAATGCATTGGTATTAGGATGTAGAAATTGATTTGTTTCAATTATATTTTTGAATCTGAGTAATAATACCAGACTATTTTTTGAAAGATCAAATAAATATTCATTAAAATCTTCTTCAATTATGAATAGTTTTGCATGTGATGTGAGTCTGTTTATGTGATCTAATATTGTTCTTTTCATTTGTCTGTCCTTTTCAAGATTAGATGCTGGGAGATATAATGCTATAATTTCTACTTTGATGTTGCCTGTAAATGCTAATGATATTTGTATGAGTCTTCCTGGGATCTTTGTGATTTTTTGTATATGTCTAGCCCAGAATGGATTAATTAGTATTCTTACATCTGTGTCAAGAGATTGTGATTCATTTGTTGATCACAAATGGATGTATCTATTAGAATATGAAAATGTGAATTTGGCTTGTTAGTTTGTAAGCTTGGTTTCAGTAATGATCAGTATGTTTATTTTGAGATTTAAGAAAAGTGTGATTATATCTTGAGCTTTGCCTGGACTGCAGAGTCCTCTAACATTGATCATGCTTATTGTCATATTAAGAGTAGAAGAGAAAATATTATTAAAGGAATATAAGTTTTTGTTAAGTTTGGAATTATCAATAAAGACTTTTGGTGTGGAATCTATATTATTTTGTTCAGTATTATTATAGTTATACTGCATTATTGGATATTTGTTCTATTTGACTAAATCTGTTTAGCAGCTGTGTGTGTTGGTATTGAATTAAGATGTAAGATCAGTTGTTGTTTTGATTAATAAACTATTGCTTGTCTAAAGTTCTTTATTTTGTTTTAGGATATCTTTATATGAGTTTTTGTTAATATTTTTCACAAGCGGTTCTGGCTCAGGGAATATTGGCATTCTTGGTACATTAGGAACTGATTCATTAGATTTAGTTGGATTGATAATGTTGATTAGATGATCTAATTTTTCCTTGATACTATTAATCTTGGAAAAAATATTATTTATGTTCTTAGAGAACTTGTCCATATCTTGTCACAGTTTTTGTATTGTTTGCTCTTGATTACTTAATTTGATTTGAATACTTTCATGAACTTGTATGCTATTGTTGACAGACGGATTGTCAGAATTCTCAGGTATTTCAATTTGGTTCTCTTTGCTGGAGTTTGCTTTTTTGATTATCTGTTTGGAAGTGTCAAGTTTGTTTAAGAGAGCCTTTTTGTAATTTAGTGTTGGAGAAGATATGATTGGTTTTTGATAAGTAATATGACGATTTTCATAGAGCTTATTAAGTTGATTGTATGACCATGCTTTTTTATTTTTGGTAGTGCAAAACTTTGTAATGTGCACGTATGAGAAATATATATTACATACTTTTGCATTGATTTACTTCCATCAGAGTTGTGAGTTTCATAATACTAGCTTTTTAACCATAGCTGCTGTCATATCTGTTTCAGATTCAAAGCTGATTATGGCTAGTCTTTGTTTATTATATTTGACTGGAAATCTTGAAATAAAACAGGTTTTTGTGTTGATTTGTTGGAGAATATCATCAAGTTTATATGCTATGATGCCATATGGCAGATTGACTAACTTTACTAAGTAGATATCTCTTTGTTGGATGATCTTATATTGATTAAGAAGTGATAAGAGGTGTACTCTATCTGTTCCCAGTAATACTGATCACTCTTCAATTGCTGTTTTGGCTTGCTCTTCTGTGACATATTGAACAGTTGTATAGGCCCACTTGTTGATTATACGCTATTTAATATCTTGGATTTTACCAAATTGAGACATTACTGTTTGAATCTGTTTGATCATGGTACCCAGAGGGACATTTCTTATTGTAACTACTGTATCAGCATTGATCTTATTTGTTGATGCTGAATGATTATTTATCAGGAAATTATTATCTAAAGGAATATGATGAGCTTGGTCTTGTGATTTGGCTGATGAGAACTCTGCACATATATACTTTTTTCTATTTAAGATGATAGATTTAGCTTTAAGAAAGCCATATAGTTCTGCTAGTTTATCATTAATATATGCAATATTATCTTTTGTGAATTGATTAGGAAGAAGTGTTTCAGCTATCCAACTGTGATATCTTTTGATACTAATAATCACTTCTCATTCTTGTTCCTTATCATTTGGCTGAAATGCTTCATTGTTTGCTGTATTATTGTGTAATATTGTAATTTCATTTTCAGTATGACTGTGTTCAGATGGGTTAACTTCCATATCAGGTTGATTATTTTGACTAATTTGATTATGTGCTGTTAATTATTTATCTGATGTTAACTGATTATCTGTTATTGACTAATCATCCTTTTGATTAGTTAACTTAGATGATATACTCTTCTTTTTTTACCTGTTTGACATGTGAAATATGTGAATCAGATGGTTTGTCATATGGATTTCTTCGTGTGCTGGGCTTGACATTTTCAGAAATTGTGTCTGATAATTTGCCGGTTGATAAAACAGGAGGAATGGTAGTCGACTTATTTACCTGTAAAGGGAATTGTAAACCAAGAGCATTTTTGAGATATTTTAAAGATGATGTTGGTGTTAGAGGAGTTTTTTTGAATTATTTTTGTATGAAATATAATTAATAAAAAGCTGAGATTAAGAGTGTTAGACTATACTTTGCTTAAATATTATGTGTAATATTGTATTTAATAATAGCAGTAGAAATTAATTCACTTTGAATACCTTGAACTTCACCTGGTTGAGAAATTGACAGGGAAGAGATGCAAATTTTTTTTATTATTATTTGCTTTGAATATCTTGAACTTTACCTGATCAAGAGATCAACAGGGAAGAGATGCAAATTTTTTTTATTATTATTATTCATTATTATTATTATTATTATTGTTATTATTATTATTATTCCTATTTGCTACAGTGTAGTCACACTCTAATTCTATGCTAATTTAACTTACAAAGTAAGGATTACAAATTAAAGTTTTAAAGAAAAGAGCCATCAGAAAATCTATGACAGAGAATCATGATGTGACTAGCCACCTTATTATTATTATTATTATTATTATTATTATTATTATTATTATTATTACTATTATTATTATTATTATTATTATTATTATTATTATGAAGCTACAGTGTAGTCTTATCTCTCATCTATGCTAATTCTATTATGTAAATTACATATTTAAATAGATGATAGATCAGAGATCATCCATATTACATTAAAAATATAAGATGCAACTAGCCACCATGGGCCTATCTAAGACTAAACTGGTTCTAGATGGAACATTAATTTACTTGGTTTAATTTGTAAGCTAAAAACTTTTTGAGTTATTTCATTAATCTCTTTAGATATGATAGCTTGAGTAGAATATTACTGATAGAGATGTTGATTATTTGGAAATCCACACGGGTATAGGAAGAGGTCTGATCATTTTTAGAGATGGTTTGATAAGGTAAAAGTGTGTTGATGCCTTTAGGTCTGCCCTTACGGGCTGTCTGTCTATGATTTTTTTGTACTTTGGTTATTCCTAAAGATTTTTCATGCTTGTTGACTGTATTGCAGCAATTGAGTCATATGTGTTTATAAAACTGCTGTGATATTCATATAGTAAACCTTACCGCTGCCTTTCTTGCTGATGATACTGTGTATTGTTGAGATATAAAAAATTGAATTAGCTCTTTTGGTACTATCCCAAAGAGTAAACAAAGATTAGTAAAACTGGATGAGCTGGATTCGAATAAGTCTGCAAATATTATGGATGATTGAAGGTAAGCTTGGATGATTTGTTTTGGAATACCATCTGTTATGTTGCCAGATTGTGTTTTGGATGAAATGTGCAGATGTGTTGGTAATTGTTGTTGAATGGTAAATCATGCTTGTCTGGTTGTGAGACAAGTCCAGAGATGAATTTGATCTTCTACTTCTAAATTGCATTGACAGCAGGTATCATTTTTATAAATGTGAGATTTTCAGTTCTTAAGATACTGCAGAATAGGTAGCATGTTATGGAATGCCTTGATAAAGAAAGTTCAGATTTTGGAGGCGTATGTGGAGGTTTGGTTACTATTGATCCCTCCATCTTGATTTCAAACAGACAGAGTGCTGGACCAGTCAGTTTTTGATGATAAGGATTGTAAAGTGTTTTTTATTTTTGATTCATTTTGCCATTTGTAAATGCTTGAGTGATGAGCTATTTTTTTATGAATGTTCTTAGGTTGATGTCTATTAGAGTCATTTGATTAAATAAAGGTATGAATTTGGTGTGTGGTAGTTGCTGATAATTGATGAAGAGATTATCTTCACTGCGTCCTTTGTTTGCTAGTTGATCTGCTAAGTTATTACCTGGATTATTAGAATGGCCTTTTACTTTGTGAATTTTGATGTTGAGATTTTTGCTGTTGATATTATGAGCGAGGATTTCCCAAAGTGGCCAGTTTGGCTGCTGGTATAAATACTGGGTAGATTGTATTGATCGTGCTAGAATGTTGTTTTTGAATCCTTGTATTGCTGGTTGACTGTCTGAGAAGATGGATACTTTTGAATTTTCTGGTAATATTTCTGATAGGGTACAGATTGCAAATATTTCTGTTTTGTTGTGGAGAGGAAGTTGGTCAGAGAAAATTTGAAGTTAGTGCTGGGTGGCCATGAGGTCCATACTACCTCTACTATTATTGCTTGTGATCCAGAATTGGTTATTGACCCATCTGTGTAGAAGCTATTATTTGTGATTGATTGACTTAGTTGCACTTTTGACTGTTGTCAATTAAGATATATATTAGAGCTATCATTAAAATATGGGGAGATGTGATGAGCTGGAGTTTTGTATATAACTTTGTTGCGGCCAAATTGTTTGTTAATGATTGTTGTGTTGGTTGAGTTATTGTAGTTGGTGACTCTTTGCGTTAAGTTAGTGAACCATTTTGGTTCATAACCTTGTTTTGCTGATCTGAATTTACGCTTATACTATTTCCATGTGATGAGTTTTGTGTTGTTATATTTTGTAAGTTGAGACAAGAACAGAACTTTATCTTGTATGAGTGATTTTCTGCTAGCTTTGTGATCAGGCCAATTATTTAAGATTTTTGAAATTAGCTATTTGTGAGATGAGTATGTTGCTGTTGAAGTATCGTTGAGAGAGAGTAAGAAGGATATGTTAAATTGATACATTAGAGGGATTATACTAGCTATTAGATTTTTTCTGATGGAGGATAATTCTGGGGTTGGATTAAGTAGTATTGATTCTTCTGTCCATCATTATTGTTGGAGCTTTTGTAATCTAATTTGTGTAGTTCTGCCTATGAGTGTTTTATCATTAAGTCAGATGAATAGTTCAGAGATTTTGCTTTGAGCCAGGATATCTGATAGATTCTTGAGTGCTAGTAGTACAGAGTGATGAAGAATAGAGTTTAGGCAGTCTGAGGGAAGTTTTGATTTTTGTTTTATAATTTTTTTGACTTTTCTCATTATTGATTCGCAGAAAGAAGCAGATGGGACTAGTAATTGTGTTTTATATTCGATGGCTAGAAAAAGAACTCTGTTGAAAATGTAGATGGCTTGTTTATCAGTGATGAACTTTTTGCCTAGTATCATTATGAGTGAATCTATATCAGTTTTGATTTGTCTTTGTTGGGCTTGAAATTTTCCATCTGGACTAAGTAGGATGCCAAGATATTTAGTATAGTTATTATTTTATATAATTTTAAGTTCTGGGTCATCTGGTTGGAAAGATAACTTAGCTGGATTGGCATGCTTGTTGGGATTGATTGTTATTGCTTCTGTTTTTTTTGTATTTATTATTATATCACACATTATGAAGAATTGTTGGGCCAGTTGAAGAATTTGGATCATATTGTTCTTGGAGTTAGCTATCCAGACAGTGTCATCGACAAATGCTAAGTTAGAGATATAAATTTGAATTGGGTCGGGCCTGAAATGTGGGAACTGTATGGTTGTGTTATTGATATTATATCCATGAGTAGTTTTGATTGAGTTGATCATGCATAGTAAGGGATCATAAAAGATACGCCAAAGTATTGGTGAACTGACTTCTCCTTGATCTAAACCATCTTCTACATGGTATGGTGCTGTAAAGCCATAGTCTGTGAAAATTTGATTATGCCAATTTAGTTGTATATTTTGTAGTAATGTTATGAATTTTTGATTCATCTTGATTCGGTTGAGACTGTGTTTTAAGATAGGCTAACTGACTGAATCATATGCTCGACGCATATCTTGAAAAACACACCATAGTTCTTTTCTGTTTTCTCTGACATCTTCTATTATATTATTGATTATGTGTAGTGGACTTGCTGTTGAGATATTTTTTAATACTGAAAAGTTGTTGCCCTTTAGGATATTGTGTTTGGTACATATGTTAGAGATACGACTCATAAGAATTCGGAAAAATAGTTTTCTTGCTGTGTCTAGAAGAGTTATGGACCTTGTGATGTCCAGGTTTCCTTCCCAATCTGTTGGTTTAGGGATAAGAATGATATTTGCTTGTTTCCATTCTTTGAGAATGTCTTGTGTTTCTAGGCATTTATTGAAAAGTGTTACTAGCATTAGGAGTAACTTTTGTTCACAATGTTGCCAAAAAGAATTTTTTATATCATTTGGGCCAGCTGCTTTATTTGGTTGTAATTGGATAAGATATTCTTGTAGCTCATTTAGTTGGATAGAAATGATAACTGAGTCAAATGTTGATTCGTCTATGGATTCTATAGGCTCGAATATATCTTTCCATTTTTGTGATGGCCATTCCTGTATTATACGTTTTCTGTGCCATTGGCTAAAATGTTGTCTGACTGCATGTTTTACTTCAGTTAGATGTTCGATAAATTGTTTGTTTTGATAAACTTTGTTTATTGTGATGAAGCGAGAATCTTTATTAAGTATGTTGCTGAGCATTTTACCTCTGTTTTGTTGAAAGTTTGATTGGTTAAGTTTGATTGCTTATTCAATTTGTAGTGCTTGCATTTTTTTTTATTCTATTTTCTTGTGTATTTGAATTTGTTTTCTTATTTCTTTGATAGCTATTATTAGTTTTGAAATATAGTTATTGGAGAGATCATTTGATGAAAACTGTGATGTCGATGGTTCTATTTGTTGTAATTTCTTGAAAAGTATTATTAATTTTTGTTGAGTTGTGACATATGAGTTTTGTTTTCTGTTTTGGTATTGGTGTAATTGGTGAAGTATGCTGCCTGTTAGTTTATATTTTTGTTGAAGGATAGTTATTTTTGTTGATTGTGAGAAATGATATTAATTGGTTTTTTTTTGAAGATCTGGTTTGCTAAATCAAGTAAAATATGTTTTATTATTAGCCAGAGTTCTGATGTCGATGATTGTGAGATGTCTGTGTTAATTGATGGGTGTGTATTTATTAATTCTTCAAATTGAGTTCATATTTCTTGAGATGCATTTTTCATTATATAGGCTTGCTATTTTGTTTTCTAGCGTCTGAGTGTTGCTAATGGTGTTTTGCATAAGATTGGTGCTAAGTTGATGGAAGATTTAGTGAGGAGATGATCTGAATTGATCCAGAAGGGATCAGAGATTTCTGAAGAGGTACAAAGTGAAGAAAAATTATTATTACACCAGATCATATCTAGATATTGCTTTGAGTTTGCTCTGGACCAAGTGAATATGTTTGTGTTAGGATGTAAAAATTGGTTTATTTCGACTATATTTTTGAATTTGAGAAGAGAGACTAAACTGTTATTTGATGGAGAAAAGTAGTGTTCATTAAAGTCTTCACAGATGATGAATCATTTTGCTTGTGAGATAGTTTTGTTTATGTAGTGCAATATTGAGCACTTGATTTTTCTGTCATTGCCAAAGTTAGATGCTGGTGAGTAGATTGCAATGATGTCTATTTAAATGTTGCCAGTGAAGGCTAAAGATATATGGATAAGTCTTCCTGGGATTTTGAAGATTTTTTGTATGTGTCTAGACCAGAATGTGTTACATAAAATACTTATTCCAGAGCCAAGAGATTGTGTCTCATTGCATATCCATATGTGTGAATAGTGTGCTGATAAATTGAAGGTGAATTTTGCTTGTTGATTGGTTAACTTAGTTTCTGTTAGGATGAGCATGTCAAATTTTAGCTTTTGAAATAGCGTAATGGTATCTCTTGTGATTTGTCTTGGATACGTAAACCTCTGGTGTTGAGTGTGCCTATATTGAAAGATAAGAAGGAAGAAAAAATGTTATTATAGGAATATAGATTTTTGTTGAGATTGGAGTTGTCTATATAAATTTTTGGATTGTTAATTGGTATGTTGTTGTTGTTATTAGTTTTTGATTTTGACTTATTATTGGTGTGTTGCATTAAGTGATGAGTGTTCAATTTGACTTAATCTATTTAATAGTTGATTATGTTGTGTGCTCAATTGCTGGAGTTGGACTTTAAGCTCGATGGTGATTTCTGAGAGATCATTATTTTTCTTTTTTAGTTTCTTCATTTTGTTTGGTGATTATTTCATAGGCATTTTGACTGATTGTTTTACTAAGGTGTTCTGGTTCTGAAAATGTTGGCATGATTGGTATATTTGGTGTTATATCATTATTATTATTTTCTAGTTTAGTGATTAATTGGTCTAGTTTTTGTTCAATGTTATCAATTTTTTGAGAGACTTGATTTAGGTTAGTGGTGAATTTGTCTACATCTTGTCATAGTTTTAGGATTACTTGTTCTTGATTATTTATTTTGGTTTGGAGATTTTGATAATTCTGTTTATTGTTGTTAGAGAAGTTGTCTGAGTTTTCATATGTTTCTGTTTGGTTTTCTTTATTTGTATTTTTGCTTTTGTTTATTTGTTTGGTGTTGTTAAATTTGTTTAGGAGTGCCTTTTTGAAGTTTAATGTTGGAGAGGAAATGAGTGGTTTACGATAAGTGATATGGCAGTTTTTATAGAGCTTGTTAAGTTGATTATATGTCCATGCTTTTTTGTTTTTGGCTGTGCATAACTTTGTTATATGGACGTGAGAGAAGCATATGTTGCACACTTTTGCGTCGATTTGCTTTCATTGGAATTGTGAGTTTTGTAATATTAGTTTTTTGGTTATTGCTGAAGCCATGTCTGTTTCAGATTCAAAGCTAATTATGGCTATTCTTTGACAATTATATTTGACTGGAGATCTTGGAATGAAGCAGGTTTTTGCATTGATTCATTGGAGAATGTCATCAAGTTCATAGACTGTGATACCATAAGGTAAGTTAACTAATTTGACTGAATAGGTATCTCTTTGTTGGATAATCTCATGCTGATTGAGAAGTGGAAGAAGGCGAACTCTATCTGTTTCCAGCAAAACTGACCATTCTTCGATTGTTGTTTTGGCCTGTTCTTTAGTGGTATATTGAACAGTTGTATATGCCCACTTATTTATTATGTGCTGATTGATATTTTAGATTTTACCAAATTGAGACATAACTGTTCAAATTTGTTTGACTGTGGTACCTAGAGGGATATCTCTGATTGTGACTACTAGATCAGCATTGACTTTAGTTGATGTTTTTGGCTGATTAGTTGTTAAGAAATTATTATTTAATGAGATATGATTGGCCTGATCTTGTAATTTGGCTGATGAGAACTCTGCGCAGATGTATTTTTCTCTGTCTAAGGTAACAGATTTTGCTTTAAGAAAGTCCTGTAATTCTGCGAGTTGGTTATTGATATAGTCAATATTATCTTTTATAAGTTGATTGGGGAGTAGATTTTCAGCTATCCAGCTGCAATATCTTTTGGTACTTATGACCACTTTTCACTCTTGTTCTTTATTATTTGACTGGGATTCTTCATTTTCTGTTGCACTTTCATGTAACATTGTAATTTCATTTTCGGTATGATTATACTCTGATAAGATGATTTCTAAATTAGGTTGGGCTGTTATGCTGAATTGATTGTGTGTTGATGTTGATTGTTTATCTAGAGTTAACTGATTATCCGTTATTGGCAGATCATTGTTTTGTTTAGTTGACTTGGAAGATAAAGTATTCTTTTTTGCCTGTTTGACATGTGAAGTATGTGGGTCAGATGGTCTATCATATGGATTTTTGCATATGCTAGACTTGGTATTTTTGGAAATTGTATCTGACAAGTTGCTGGTTGATAAAACAGGAGGAATGGCTGCCGACTTATTTGATTGTGGAGGAGATTGCAAGCCAAGAGTGTTTTTGAGATATTCTATGATTGATGTTGGAGTTAAAGGAGTTTTTTTTGTGGAGTTTTCTTTATTATGTTGTTCTTTTGTAGTTGACATTTTATTAATTATATGAAACTTAGAAG
>CAJVPS010000118.1:0-35831 GCA_910591765.1 Ambispora leptoticha | reverse complement strand
TATTCTCTAAAGCTAATGTCCAATAAGATATAAAGAATTATTCATTCAATCATATTGTGATATGAAGTGACCAATAAAATATAATTAATTAATTTCTATTAAAAGTTCATATCACAACAATATGTAAATGCATTACAAAACTCTTAATACAGGTCTTGGAGCTTTTTATAAAAGAAAGTCTTATTGAAATTTGAGATTAATAAAAAACTTTGCATCATTATCTTTATTATATTTAACAGATATATAATGATAATCAAATTTGTAATATAAAGTAAGATATATAATACAAAGCAAGACATGTAATATAAAGTAAAAGTCACATGCAACTGATCATTATGTACATATAACTGATCATTAGTTATTAAAGTATTGATTGAGGGTTAGGAAAGGGATGAGAAGGATACTCTTAATAAAAAAATATCAACTGATAAATGAAATTCCCCTTATATAATTATTATATAATATTTTTCTAAAAATTTTATTAAAAGATAAAGTAAATTTTTAAGTTTTATCTTATTTAAATATTATCAATATGAATTTTTAATAAAATATAAATAAGATAAAAGTTTTTCATATTTTAAATTTATTTTGAAATTACATGATTAAATTAGTTAAATAAAATTTTAAAAAAAATAATACTTATCTTGCAGTTATTTTAGATAATTAACTAATAAACTTTAATTACTAAATATTATTATTAATAAAAGTTTCAAATAAAAGATAAATTAATTTATTATTATAAAATATATTTATTAATTTTTTAATTTATAAGTATAAAATTATTATAATAAATGAATAATTAATAAAATTTATTAATTAATATCAGCTAAATATATTTAAAAATTATTATATATAATAACTATATAATAGATTAAAAAATTATAAAATAATATTAATTCTAACTTAATTAGAAAAATATTTAAATATTATAATATTTTAATAAAAAAATAAATGAAATAAAAAATGAATTAATATTTAATTATGAAGATTTAGTAGAAGAAAATAATAAAGAAATTTTAATAATTAATTTTATTAATAAAAAAATATAAAATGAAGCAAAAGATTATAAAAATAATTGAATAAGAAGAAAATAATTAGAAATATTAAATAAAATAAAATTTTATTATTATATTCAGATATTTCTTATAATATAAGAATATAATTTTTTGAATTATATTATATAAAATACATGAATATAAATCAAAAAAATTGAACTTAAAAATTAACACAGAATATAAATTATAGAAAAATATACTAATTAATATTTTATAATAACTAATTAGTAAAATATTAAAATATTATATTAAATAAATTAATAAAATATTAAATATTATATCAATTTAATTAATATAATATTATTTAAATTATTATTTTATTATATATAATTTAAAATATTAATAAAAAATTAAAAAAATAAAATATATATTAATTAAAAATATAATATAATTAATAATAAAATAATAAAAATTAAATAAGTAAAATAAATAAATAATTAAAAATAAGAAGAGAATTATATAAATAATTAATAATAATAATATAATAATAATAAGAGATTAATAAAAAATAAAACTCAAAGAATAATAAAAAATAAAATAATATTATCAAGATCATGAGATAATAATAAAGAACAAACTAGTAATATTATTTTATCTACTTATTATACTAATACAAAGTATGAATTAATAAAATATTTTAATAACTTGTACAAATTAATCTAAAAAATATCAGCTTGATAATTATGAAACTGAAAGTTATAAATTTCTATCTGAAAAAAATAACTAATATAAAAGATAAATAAAATAAAAACTGAAAAAATTATCTCAAGATCTTTGACTTTTTAAAAGAATTAAATGACTTTAAAATATGAATCTTGAGTCGGTGTTTTTTATACAAAGTATTCTATTACAACTTAGAGAATAATGTTTTTGAAAAGAAATCTCATGCAGAAAAAGATAACTTAGATAAAAAGTCTTTCATTTGCATTTGTCACAATAATTAACTGTCAAAAGTTACTGATATTGTCTAGTCCACATTACAGAATTGCTTTTTAACGTTTGTGACGGTAAGTTCTTTATCTAAAACATATATTAGAGCCATATTTAAAATTCTACTGGTTAAAGTGATTACATCATAAATTGCAAGAAAAAAATACATATGGGGCGGATTTGATTCCACAACCGAATTTAAACGCCAACCAAAGATTATCAAAACGGGTCAAGTTTAAATCGTTTTGGGAGTCAAATCAGCCCAAATGAAATATCATATTGATAATTACGTTATAAGATCTGTAGCATCACTTGATGGCTTAGATGGCTTATGGTGTCTCCAAAATTTCATAAATGGATTAACAAAACAAAAAATATTCTAATTCATCAAAGAGCATATTCTTCATAATCATCAGTGGACCATTTTTCGAGTTTCTCTCTTTTAAATTCTTCTGGATCCCATTCTACATCATCCAGTAATGCCGGCGAGTCAATCCACACGTAAGTTTGTGCTGGTACTAATAACGATTTTGGAGATTTTGAAATGACATCGTACTCCTCTTTGGTATAAAGTTTAAGGGATGATGATGCATTGAGGGAAGGAAGACTTGTCGACAGTGCTGAACGATTGTGTTGATAAAGTAGATTTGAAGGTGTATTTTCGATATATACTTCAACATCGGTTCTCACATATTGCTAAGAAATAAATTTGGATAAACTATAAATAAACTATACAATAATTTTTATTCATTTTTTGGAATAACTTATTATTTCTTTTACCTCTCCTTCATATTTATCCAATAGTTGAATTTCGGACGATGTAAGTCCTTTCACGAGAATTCCACGTGTTTCTTGATTTTCATCTGTTTTTAAAATGGCGGGATAATCACATCCAAAGACTCTATATCGTTTGTATCCCTTTTTATTTGTTTAATGAGATAAGGAAAATCAATTAGTTTAATGTTTGTTTACTTTTTTAATGAGTCATTTATTACTTTCAAAATTGCCGGCGTAAAATGACTATTATCGAGTGAAAATTGTTTAACTGGCCGATTTGCATTCATTACTCGATGGAAAATTTCTGGAAAGATCAGAGAGCCATAAAAGAAACAAGAAAAATCGCCCATAACGTTACTTAATATATCCCTATCAACAATAGGTCTCAATTAGTCAGTACGATAAAAAATGAGGGTGGGAGGAGAGATGTAAAAATTGAAAACTCGAACTTTATTAATTCTGCAAAAATTTGATCATCAATGATAATTGATAGATCGATTATATTTATTAAATGAGAATACCCAGATCATTTTATCTCGGGTTACATCAGTCAATAACAAATTAATGGAAATTTTCCTATCTTTTGTTTTCCAAGTTGGATGTAACGATACCTTCACATATTGAAGCTTGCCATAACGATGAGAATTCCTATTGCTCATTTTATATGAAAAACATCAGTTTATTATAAAGATAATACTAAAATAACGATAATTTTGCAAAAATTTTCATATGTTTACAATTACATGTATATCACTATATCTGGCATCAAAACTGCCAGCACTATTGCCATTTTGTTTGTTAGGAAAATCACTGAACATTATTATTGGTTAGACTGATTTTTTGCCCCGATAAGCAATTCCTAAATGCAGAGTTCCCCTAGCTATAACATGACATAAGAATCATCCTATTGAAGCCACAACATAAAACTTTAAAGACTGTGCAACGCCATAAATAAAGTTGTCTCGATCAACACTAAAAACAAAAATTTACCCGCAAAGTCCAGCTGGATTAATGATAATATGGTAGCTGAAGAACCTCCAGTAGACGACCAGGAACTTTATTCCTCCTGGGCATTACTAATACAGACGTCATTGTTAGTTGGTGCTCTTTGGACAAGTTATTACCTTCAAATCAAAAAAATTCGTGCAATCCATGAAACGGTAGTCTCAATTTTTGCTGGTGAGCTTAATTACTATTAAAAACTACATCAGATAAACCCTTTTTTTTTTTAATTGGTTTCTCACCTGGCAAAATAATGAATTTGCTAAAAAGTCATTTAAAATCAATAATAGGAATGTTTGTTGGTTTGATCATTCGATTGTCACCCGGTTCAGTAATCCAGAAAATGGTCACTTTCAATCAAGCCTATTTTTTTAATCTTCTTTTACCTCCAATTATTTTGAATTCTGGTTATGAGTTGAAACGGGTATATATATAAATATTTTTATCTCTATATTGGTAATTAAGAATTACCTCGAAATTTCTATCAATAATCTCAATCGTCGTTATACTTCTTATTTAGGATAACTTTTTCCGAAATTTTGGGACAATTCTGACTTTTGCGCTAGTCGGCACTTTTATATCGGCATTGGTTACTGGGTATATATCGATGATTAGCATTTTCTGCTTTACAATTTCTTGATTAATTAATTCTATGAATTGTATTTTTTAGGTTCCTCGTTGCTTTCCTAGGTCTCATTGGTATTGTAGCTCTCTCGTTTTTAGATTCTATGATATTCGGGGCTATTTTGTCCGCTACGGATCCTGTGACCGTGCTTGCAATTTTTCAGACTTTCAAAGTCGATCCAAAATTATACTCTGTTATTTTCGGAGAAAGTATTTTGAATGATGCGGTCGCGATTGTATTATTCGAGTATGTATTATTCATATATACATATATATGTATGTATTACTTTTTAGTTGCAAGCCTTAACCGTTTACTTTATTCCTTGCGTATTCATTCAATTGATATAAAGAACTCTAAAGCAATTTCGCGGGCAAGAATTACATTTTTCGAATATAATTCGCGGCATTGGAACTTTCTTGGGTATTTTTACAGCATCGTTGTTGATCGGCGTTTTAATTGCACTACTTTGCGCTTTGATATCCTTTTTCTATTTGATTATACATTTTTTCTGAGTTTATTAATTTTACCTCATTGATTGAGCCTTAACTGAAAAGATATATACATGTTAAAATATTCTCAGTTACATAAATATCCACCGATAGAGTCTTGCATGATTGGTTTGATTGCGTATAACTCTTATTTTCTTTCTAACGGCTTACAGATGTCTGGTGAGTTATATTGTATTGTTTGATTTTTTGATTCTACGAATGAATTAAAATTGATTTTATTTTTTAAGGCATTGTGTCGCTATTATTTTGTGGCATCACACTAAAACACTATGCCTATGATAATATGTCATTGAGAACTAAACGCACTACTAAATACATGTTTCGCGTGATGGCTCAACTGTCCGAAAATTTTATATTCATTTATTTGGGTTTGACGTTATTTACAATGAACCTAGAATATAAACCAGCTTTTATTTTCTTCACTATGGTAAGAATAAAAGTTAATTGTATCCTTGAATTGGTTAATCATTTGCTTAGTTGCTAATCTTTTGATCCTTTGGTAGATTATAATTTGTGTATCCAGATATTGTGCAGTATTTCCACTCTCGAATCTTATTAATGCTGTAGCTAGATACAGAAAGCGTGCAGAGCATCTTCCGCATGCGCATCAAGTCATGTTATTCTGGGCTGGTCTTCGTGGAGCTGTCGCATTTGCGTTGTCAGCAGGCTTGGTTCATGAAATGCGTACCACGATTTTGGTTGTGGTCGTGCTGAGTGTGATTGTTTTTGGTGGAACTACTAGTAGAATGCTCGAAATCTTACGCATTCGAACAGGAGTCGAAGATGAAGATAGCGGTGACAGTGATTACGAAGATTCTTCATTAGGAGGAAACAAATATGATGCTTTTGAAGATGTAGGTCATCATCGACATCTACGAAGTCGAGGGACTAATGGAAATACTACATTCTACTTTAGTCATTCACCGGAAAATTCTTTAGGTTCTGATGATAGTATAATATCAATTGAAAATAATGGTCTCTTAACACAATCATCTTCGGCTGCAGCTAGAGCCAAAGCTGATCAAGCACATTGGTTTATATCATTTGATAATCGATTTTTGAAACCTTTGTTTTCACGTCACAATTCTGATCAGTCATCACCTGCAAAGGAACAATGGCGGCATGAAAATCTTATTCGAAGAGGTGTAGTTGGTGGAGGTCTTCGTGTTCACCCTAGTAGCGGGTTAACTAGTCCTACTAGTCCTACCAGTCCTATCAGTCCTACCAGTCCTATTAATCCTATTGGTATTAATGTCGTGGATGATGATGATGATGATGATGATGATTCTTTTGTGGGATTAGTTGGTGGTTCACAATCAAATCCTCAACACAATAATAACAGTTCATCATCAGATAATAGTAAAACGATTTCATCTGCAGCTGCATTAAATGAGAGGGATGTAGGCGATGGGGGAGGAAACAACGGATCGGAACTTTTAAGTATTGCTGGAACGAAGTTTGAATTGCCACCAATTGATAGTGGTTCCAGTTTCCTGAATATCGCGGGTGTTGTTAGGAGCCGTAATAATAGTACGGAGAATTTATCACTTCGTTCAATAACACCCGTCAATACAAGTAACAGAAATCTGGAAACATCAACATCAGCCGCACCACACCCTACCAATCACGACAGCAATAATAGTAACAATAACAACAGTAGCCGTAGCAATATTAATCATGAACGACATGTTTCTGATGATGATGAAAAACCTTTATTGGATCTTTCTTCTAATTCTTGAAATTACATTTTGATTTGTTTCTTTGGGGGGGGGGGTGTCGAACAATTTTGGGTTGGGTAAAATTATGTTAACATCTTAATTTAAAAATTGAAATTTTTGGCTCATTTTTATTAAAGTAATAGTTAGACTGCTACAAAAAGCAGTGATATAAAAAATAATAGATTATCGAATGAACCGTAAAAATACGTTGATCATAGAAGAATAACAATGTTTATTCAAAGAAATAGATCATTATTTATACTTGTACTTAGTTGTATGATTCGTTCTAATTTTGATATTTGACCATTCGTTCAAAATCCAAATTTAATTCTCGGATATTTGTTCAAACTACCGTGGCACCACTCGCATTGCCAATCATCAATCACACGGTTTTCAAAATTATAAAAAATAAAATAAACGCAAGATTGCTGTTGCATTTAGATAAAAAAATAAAAAATTTTTACGAATACATTTCTTCACTATTGATTATTATTGATTTCGTATTAATCAGTTACACTACTTTAAATGCATCTCCTCTAAATGCATAATTCCTCCAAATGTATATTATTAAACTGAATCCATGTTGGAATTTACTAGCATATTGCATAATCTTAAATGCATAAAGATTTTTTATGGTCCCGCCGAACTTCTAAATGAATAAAATTACATGCGTGATTAGTAACCCCGATTTAGAATGGCAAGATCGGCTGAATTGCACTCTAAAGTAGAATCTCGATCCATTTTTATTGGTCTGTAAAGTACATGTGATCAGGAACCGAATCACAGATTATGCATTCTGCTGTGTTTAGTTACTACGATGTGCACGCATTTTGTAATTAATCAAAACATAATTAGGGTAATATATGCCGATCATTAATTAAAAGATTTTCGCAGATCATTTTTTTTGTTTCCGAAAGAATGACAGCAAGATTTAAATCTTATACACAGCAAGATTTAAATCTTATACGTTTTTTAAAATCAAAATGATAAAAATGGACCTATTATCTTATAAAAAACCTTAAGAGCTATCGATTAAAAAAAATTGATTCAAAATGGTCATGAATTTATTGAGAAAAAGTAAATTATTGTTTCGTTGGCCAAAAAGCTTATGTATAATTAGTGACACTTGTAAATTTCCGAAGTTCTAGTGCTTATTCCACAGATCTTAAAAAATCCGCAATTAATGATCGGCATGTATTACCCTAACTAATCTCTCGCTACTTTGTATGTGCATCCGAACATTAACTTCCACGTGCTACGCCTCATGTCGCTTGTATGGGGAAGATGCTTCAGTTCCCACGATGTGCATATGTGATAATTGGAGTCAGTTTCTGCGATGCGCATCTGATCTTTTTTGTGAAGAGAAAGTAGGCAAGGCAATAAAAAGGTTACTGGATGATGATGAAGTCTACTCGAGTATTTAAGGATCTCAGGGAATGTAAGAGAACCTCGCTGAAATCAACGATAACAATATTATATAAATGATTTCCAAGTATACTTTGATAAGAAGTATTTGGTAGTAGAAAACGAGTTCAATATAATGATGTTGATTAAAACGACGAAGATATGAAAAATGAAAATGATGATAATAATCATGAAGAAGAGCGGGATTCTAAGGTCACGGTAAGGAATTACGCGTCGCTGAAAATCAATTCTTATAAACGATCATGGTATGGTTAGCATCAACGAGTTTTCCAATTGAGTAGGCTCCTTTCAAAGCTCTTGAAGTGGTCGATTATTGATAGCAAGATTTTTAAAATATTTGTCCATTAACAATTTCAAGGCCTTCCTTCTATCTTGATAGTCTTAAAGTAGTGCTCATGGAATATACTGATAATAGGTTTCCAAAATATCAGTATTCTGTAAACGTTGCTTGAAAACAAAAAATTGAAACGGTGCTTTCCAGGGTGGAAACATAGCAAACACCTCCTCCTCGAACGCTCTCTCGAAACGTGTACAAGGGTACGTGGGTCTTCTCTAGTAAGAGCACAACGAGAATTTGAGCAAATGAGTGGAGGTATATTCCGACAGTATTGTCAGCGATCATATCAGTGCTTCTATATGGTCTCGGGACGCGCGTTAAGATTCAAATCCATTTACCCCGAATCAAGTTCGCAAATATCGGATTCCACGAAAATAGTAAAATGGTAAGGAGAGTTGGCATAAAACGCTTTTGATCTAATTGTGTATCTTCAAGATTGATGGGTTAGCTAGTAAGAATTCACTGGAATGATCGGCAACTCAAACCTTCCGAAAAATCTTGAGAATTAAACACTAAGTTTATACCTGAGAAAGACATCATTGAAAATCTTTAGTAAAACGGTCAGATAATTGATTAGCTGCTTAATAATTTGATGGTAAAATTTATAATAATTTATAATGTGATAGAATAAACCAATTTCCGAATTGCCAAATGATGTAATATGGGTAGATTTTTGATTCCTGCAATCAATTAAAGTTGGCCAAAAATTTGGGCAAATTTAAATCGAATTTTTTGATTGGGTCTTGGTGCGAAATTTAGGGGTGTCCCCAAAAAATGATTGGATTTCTGATTTGTCCTGCTGCGCCATATAGGTTATATAATTAGGCATATTTGGCATTGTGTAAGAATAGTTTTTGTCTCATTGTTTCAAAAAGATAAAATAAATATATCTGCAAGGATAAAGTCTTAGATAATAATAAGGATATTATACGATATCCACTTTAGCACATTAAATAATAATATACCAATCCAATCCAATCCAATCATAGGGTTACATGTTCGTTCGCCTTCTATTAACGTAGCTAACATCATAAATCAATATAACGATAATAATTAAAAGATCATTAATCACCTGCCGCGCATCATCATAAATCAACAACTCCAATTACATTACAAACTACTAAATATTTCGCCCCATTTTTCTTTTTTTTTTCATTTTATTATTACCACATTTGCGTGTGTCATATATATATTACTATTTATTATTATACTTATACATACAAATATAAATATATGAAACGCAAGAATTTAGTAACTTGTTGACTCATAACACACAACTCACATACATATAGTCACACTTTTCTCCTCAGTCATCAACACACACACACACACCCACCCACCACTTTTAACTCTTCTTTTCTTTTGACTGCAAAAAAGAGAAACGATGCCCTTTCCTTATTATTCAATATCGAAAACATTTTTATATTGAATCAATAACAAAAAAAAAACCAACGCACAAAACAACTAAACTGTTATTAACAAATAACCATCACACTGTTACAACCACACAATATATAAATATATACTGTGTATATTTATATATATCAATACTTTCTTTTTGTTTCTCTTGTTCTCTTTTTAATATTCTCTCCTATACTTTTTCACAATAATTATAATAATAATAAATATTATTATTATTATTAATAATTTTAATAATAATAATAATAATAATAATAACAATAGTAGCACGCAAATATAATATATTGTTATATATTCCTACTTCCTCACTCTTTTACATTTCACCATCAACAACGATTCCACCATCTCACTACCCTAAAAAGAAAAACTTTCGTTTCTCTCAATTTGCACCCTCTAAAGTTTCTCATCTGCAGCAGAGAATAAAAGATAACAACCAAACATTTTCAAAAATAACAAGTGTAAAAATTGTACAAAATCTTTGTTCATATATATTTTATTTCTTAGACTTATTTTACTAGAGCTATTTTTTCAAATATTATCTCTCCCATATTAATAATAATAATAATAATAATATAATCTATAATAATATAATCATAATAGTAATACTAATCCACATTGTCTCTTTATCTTTTTGCATCGTGGTCTCTATTTTCTTTTCTTTTTTTTTGCTTCACGTTTTTTCCCAGTATATTTTTCCTTGATCACTCACTCTCACATTTTAACACTACGAACAAAAAAATAAAAAATTTTTATTTTCATAAAACTCCAAAAAAATCCTTATTATTAATAATCACTACTTTCAACTGCGGATTTTAAAAAAAAACGTCGTTATTAAGATGATGCACCGCATGTCACTGGACGAGCAGGCATCCAACAAGAGTAAAGACTTGCATCAGCCTAAAGCAAAAAATCAACCGCAGGGACAGGTATGTTGTTATTCTATTAGTTAGTAAATTGGGTAATTGGTTGGTTGTTCGGCATTATCAGCATTAGTCAGTACTACGCAAAAACGAGTTGTTTGTTGGTGTGAGATCATTCTGCAAACTTTTCCTTTTTGGGTCAAACTGCGTAAATTTTCTAATAAGTTAAAAAATTGGTGTTCACTCTTTATATATCTCGTGTTCGGATTCGGCGGTACTTGTCGTTCGCTATCTTTTCTTACCTTTATTTCTCTCATTTTATTCCCTCCTTTTAATAATAAATATATATATATATATATACACAACACACACACACACATATATATATATGCACACACGTATATATAATATATATATATATATATATCTCCACAAATATCACAAATACACTTACAACAGCAACTGGCCGCATTATTGAGAGGAAAACTAGACCTTACCGATTACGACATGTTTTCTGACCAACCAAAAGATATTGGAAATCGTTCAAGCAGTGCGCCTCCAACTCAAGCTGCAAATCCGCTTGGTCGGTTTGACCCCTCTGAGTTAGATAACTCCTCCGTGCCCGATCTACGATCCGACCCAGACTACGCAAACTATTATTATCTAAATTCTCGACATGACCCACGACTACCGGCTCCCTTATACACTCCTGGTCAGTCTTGGCCGACGTGGACTAATAGTGGTAACGGTGTCAGTGCTAGCAGCAATGGAGGAGGCGGTGGTGTTGGTAATGGTGTAGGGGGCAGTTTAAATTCTAAACCCATTGCAGCGAACGGATCATCATCTACTGCGGACAAATCAAAAACCTTAGAGCGATTCCGAGGTTTAGGTATGCAATGTTCATTTCTAGATACTAAAGATATTTTTAAAAATTAAACATGATGTTTCTTTTCAACATTTACGATCCATAAAATCAACTTCCGAAAATACTTACATCCAACTAATTTTATGGTTATTAGGAGACGCTGATGACGAGTTTCAGCGTGATCACCCATTGGATCAAAGTCTAGAGCCTGAAACTCACTTAACTCTAAGTCAACCAGAATACTCTACAGATACATCAACATCTAGTCTAAAATTTGATCCTTATAATGGCCAAAATACCACCAGCAGCGCTGCGTCTCTTTGGCGATCAGAGTTAGCATCACCATCTTCACAAATAAATGATCCACATTCTCCAAGTAAACGAAAAAATTTGGTGGACATGATTCAAGAGGTATGATAGAATATCTATTAATTAATCTAATTCAATAAAAGGATACTATGCATATAAAAAGAAAACATAAGCGCAAGTAAAATATAGATATATATACATGTATATTTTTATTTATTTCGTTTGATCTCTTGCTGCAAAAAAAGACGAAGCTTTTACTTCGTCATATTTATACATTTGAGATGAGAAAAAGAAATACTAAATATATGAGTTCATATCTACAGGATTTTCCACGCACACCTTCTCCACTTTTCGCTCTTCAACGCCAGCGTGCGGCGGCGGCGGCAGCTGCGGCAGCGGCTACTGCGAATCACCACCAACAACAGCAAGTTGAGAATGATGCGTTCAATCTTCACGAGATGCGGAATTCCCTCGATTTGGATTACAATAATTTACGTAGTTCAACCAGTGAAGACGATCATTTAAGTTCCGTTGTTAATGTAGCTTTGGACGAGGATCATCTTGATCATCGCTTACCAACCGCGCCTTATCGAGGTCCTTCACCTCCGCTTCGTAGTAAATTCGATCCTCCACCACGAGCTTCTTCTACTCCACCAGCGCCAAACCATTTCCGTAATCAAACTATTAATTTTGCTCAGGAATTTCATGGCGACTTGTCGCATGCTGATTTACTCTATAACTATCGGTTTGATGGAAATGTAAGTCTGAAATGAAATTTTTTTGATTTCGATAATTTTTTGCCTCGTCAATATTCAATGATTTCTTTTACTTGTCAATTTTGACATGAAGGATGAGTATGCTGATGCCTTACAACAAGCTCAACTTCGACAGCAAGCACTCAAACAACAGCGAATAAAGTTGCAACAATCACAATATAGCCCTTTCTTTAACGATAGTTCGTCTACAAGTGGATTTTCCCAATATGGACTTGGTTAGATCCTTTTTGTAATATTATAGAATTCGAAATGACAATCTATGATACTAATTTTAATGAATTCATGAATAGGTGGAAGTCCTCCTCTTGGATATCCTAAAGGTATAGCCAAAGAATCTATGGATAAGTACATGCTACAGCGTGGGGGTATGCTTTTGCTCTGTATGCGTGTGTCTATTATTTTTATATTAGCTTTGTCATTAACTTTACTCTTATTCTATCTTTAAGATATGTACGGCCCAGTATGGGACCCTCGTGAAGAAGATGTAATGAGCCGAAATTTACTTAGCGCCGACCTCGCATATCCGCGCCCTAACAGTTCTTTAGGTTTAAATTCACGCGGATATGACTATCAGAAAGCTCTTCAACAACAACAACAAATGGGTTTAGGTGCAAGTGGACTTGTTGGCCGAGGTGATTCGATCCTATCGTCCGAATATGGCGGCGTCTCAAAAAGCAATCAATTTTACAGCCCTAGTCTAAATGGTAGCAACCTAGGTTCAGTAGGTAGTCTCACTAGTACTCCTCTAAACGCGCAGCGAGGTGTGAGTAATATTGCAGAAAAGAATCTACGATTTCAGTCACAATTATTGATGCATCGGGAGCGACTCCAACAACAACAGATGATGATTGCACGCGAACAAATATTACGACATCACCATTCTGCCGAATATTTGAATGGAATTTCGGGATTTGGTGGGATTTCTAGTGGTCGTCGTAGTCATGATCTTAGTTCGAGCATTTCCGATCCAGGTCACGCGATGATGCGCAGTCCTTTATTAGAAGAATTCAGAAATAACAAAAATAAAAAATATGAACTTCGGGTAACTAATTAATTCCAATCTTAAAAATTCCGTTTTCACCTTTGCTTTTACGAAGTTATTTTTGTAACGTTGTATTTTGAACTTGAATTAGGACATTGTGGGCAACATTGTAGAGTTCAGTGGTGATCAACACGGGTCACGCTTTATCCAACAAAAACTTGAAACAGCCAATAGCGAAGAAAAGCAATTAGTTTTCGATGAGATTCTTCCCAACGCTTTACAATTGATGACTGATGTATTTGGAAACTATGTGATTCAGAAGTTCTTTGAACATGGTAACCAGATGCAAAAGACCATCTTGGCTAAACAAATGGAAGGTCATGTCTTGTCATTAGCTCTTCAAATGTATGGTTGTCGTGTAGTTCAAAAGGTTTGTCATCTATTTTTATTATCCCGACGATCGAGTCATTCGTCATCAATTGATGGAAAATTTTTTATTATAATCTGATAGGCGCTAGAACACGTTCTTACCGAACAACAAGCTACTCTGGTCAAAGAATTGGACGGAAACGTGCTCAAATGTGTTAAAGATCAGAATGGCAATCACGTAATTCAAAAAGCTATTGAACGCGTACCCGCCGAACATATTCAATTTATCATAAATGCTTTCCATGGACAAGTTTATAATCTCGCGACTCATCCATATGGTTGCCGCGTTATACAACGGATGTTTGAGCATTGTACTGATGAACAAACCGTAGGCATTTTTCTTACATTTTCACCATCATGATAATAATATTTCAGACATTCCCTCTTAACATTCTTGTATTGTTTACAAACAATCCAGAAACCACTATTGGAAGAGCTCCATCGATATACTCCGAATTTAGTGCAGGATCAATATGGAAACTATGTAATCCAACATGTATTAGAGCGTGGAAAACCCGCCGATAAATCAATGGTTGTAGCAAAAGTTCGTGGTAATGTCTTGCAAATGTCCAAACACAAATTTGCCAGTAATGTGGTGGAGAAATGTGTCGCCTATGGTAGTAAGCGGGATCGTCAGCTGTTGATAGAAGAAGTTATCACTACAAAACCTGATGGGTAATTATTAAGTTTCAATATTCTTCCCCGATAATCATTAATTATTTTTATGTAACAATATAAATAATAAATCAACATTCTGAATTTCTATAGAACGTCGCCATTAATCTCAATGATGAAAGATCAGTATGCTAATTATGTAGTTCAAAAGATGCTAGATGTGGTGGATGGTGAACAACGCGACCTTTTGGTTGCCAAAATCAAACCCCACTTGCAGTCTTTAAAGAAATACACGTATGGCAAGCATCTGATCTCAAGTAAGTTTTCTGAATCCTGTATGTATAAATACTTTCTTGAATGGTCTAAGGGGAGGTCGATGTGAATTTTTGTCATTATGATAACTCTCTAATCTCTCTAATGATAATAATTATTACCCGATAAAACAGAGGTTGAAAAAATTCTTATTCTCAACGAAAATCAATCATCATCATCATCTCAATCATCATACTCATCATCGACCAATCAGCAACAACAACATGATGGCTCTTCTGAAACGACATTTTCTTGTTTAAACTCACCCACTGGCTCTCGTACATCTTTTGGCACTGGTTATACGACACCTGTCGTTCCCACTTCGCCTGTCATCAGTTCTTATGATTAATTTACCCGATCGTCAAATATAAGCATCGATCGTGTTGATAATTCCTTTAGAGTTTTCGATATTTTTGGGCTTTTTACATCAAAAATATTATATATTTTTTCATCTCTTTTCTTTATTATTTTAATATTTTTTTGTGGATGTTTGCAAAAAATGGGATGATCTTTTCATCTCGCAACACACCCAATTTGCTATTATTAATACAATTTCTTACCATATTCCCTTTAAATATAAAACACCCACCACCCATTTTTTATGTCTATAGCGTTTTATTTGATTCTCTTTTGTAAAAATTTCATTTTACATATTATAAATAGTTTTGTTATATAACTTTTCTTTTTTCTTCTTTGATACCTTTTGTAAACTTTACGATGCATCATTTCCTCTGCTGCAACTAAATATACGGATAACACGAAATATTTTCAATTATACTATATTAGATTATCAGATAGAAGAACAAAGCCTCTCAGACAAGTTCATCATTTACAAGAGAGAGTACGCGTGTGGTGATGGAATTGTAGTATATTTTTTTCGTTTTTCATCATCATCTTTTTTTTATTATTATTATTATTATTTTGTGAGCTTTATTATGGGGAAAAGGAGATTTCTGTAGGATTATTTTGACTAGTTCTCGCTCTTGACGACTTTGATATTCTCCCCCTCACCTCTATTTGTCTTTCTTATCTCTCTATTGTGTCTTCTTAATTTTGTTGCACGCTTTGGATATCTTTTTTAATACATAGACCGTGTGTTATATATACATATACACATAAAAATTATAATTTGATGTAATTATAATATTTATTTTTTATATATATTTCTAATTTTTTTTATAATTCTTTTTAATCTAATACTAGTAGTTAATCCTTATATATATATAAATATATATATTTTTTTAAATAGTACTTAATACTTTTTTTTAATGTTTAATTTTGCATACTGCTATTTATTACTGCTAATAGTCATTAATGAATTCTTCTATTTCTGAAGAATAAGAAACCAGAGGGATTTATTTGGTTAATAGTGTACCCATCAAACGACATTTCGCTTGATCATTATACTAACAGTACGAAAAAGGCGACTCTTGCAAACCCAATATTGGAAATGTATGGCAAAGCACCAAATCATTGAAGTCGTTCGCTGCGGTGTGATTATCACAATACATGGTAGCACCAGACAAATACGCGATTTTTTCAACGCGTAAGTTAAATAAACTTCGAGTTAACCTCTCATCTAATGAAGGTTAATGATAGTCATATTATATATATACATAATACGGTAATCCCCCGTGTTCGCGTATTTTCTATTCGCGTTAGAAGATAAAAAACGGAGACCGTCTTGCCAAGTGAAAATAATAATTAAATGGAGGAGGCACTTGCTAAACCAAGAAATGTTACTCATACCCTCTATAAGCTTTATAGCTGGCTGGAGATGGGTACTATCGACCTTAGTCCTGAGTTTCAGAGAGGTTTGTATGGTGAAAGGAAACCTTTGTTGTTATTTAATTTGATAGACTTGTAGCAAAGTATTAAAATGAAATAGTAACTACACTGTATATCAAGAGAAAATATAAAGTTGTGTTCTAGATTATTATCATTGTTATTATTATTAAAGAGAAAAAAATGTCCATTTTAATTTTGGCTTTTTTTATATGCAATTACTTTCTAAAAATAATTATTATTAGATGTTGTTTGGACTGGTATGTGAATTATTTTACAAGATAAATGCAGTGTTATTATTGATTTTCTGGGGTTAACAATAATCTGCCATAGCTGCCAAACAAAGTTACCTGATTGATTCTGTATTCAAGAACTTTTACATTCCTCCTATTATCTTTTCGTGCAAAAAACTTGATGATAAACGATTTATGCGTGTATGTATTGACGGAAAGCAAAGATTAACATCAATAAAGAGGTATCTTACAAAACATTCATTTTGATCAAGTAATTAATTAATTGGGATAAATGTTCATGATTATCTTTAAGAAACTTAATTTTGAATTTCTTATCTCTAGATTTATTGATAATGAAATTCCTCATATTAAACTTTTTGGTGGTAGTAATCAGAAATATTATTACAAAAAACCAAAAGTTCCAAGGTCTGATGTTATTACAGAGATGGAAAGAGAACTTTTTGATTGTTCTGAATTTGTTTGTGGTATGTCATTAATTAGTTGCTCTTAATCAAATGGTATTTATAATGAGAAATATATAGTATTTATATTTTGCCTAACATTCATTAAATATTAAATTTATCTAGTGGAATATTATGATTTAAATTTAGAGCAAGAACAAGAAATATTTAGCCGTGTCCAACTCGGAATGCCTCTTACACCTGCTGGTTTGTAATACAGACAGACAGACATGAACTGCGCCTTAAATTATCAAAAACATGCCTATCATTAACATGATTTTATTATTTCGAATAGAAAAATTGCAAGCTATCAGCAGTCCTCTATCCGAATATGCACATCAAATATATAATGACTATCCTTCCATAACTAATGTTATGGACGTAAGTCGTGGGCGTCCGTTCCAGTTGATCACTCAATCATTACACATGATTGAGATTCAACCACCAATCTTTCGGGCAACTCCAACCACAATTTCCAAATATCTGAAGGAGGATCGTCCGGTACCACGAAAATTACTTAGCACCTCAAAACATGTCTATGATACCCTCGATTCACTAATCAAGGCAGATGTAGAACTCCTTAATCGTCACAACAAGCTTGCGCCGATCGAGTTTGTCTTTTTGTGCTTTATGATTGCGAAATATCCCGAGTTATCCATCCCTCAATATCAGTATTATATTATCGCGATGAAGAAATTTGTCAGGAAGAAGCATGATGACATTAGATTCAATAGTAAGGTCTACGAGACGCTCAAGGAATTCGTCGATAATATGGATAATAGGCTCGATTTTGAATCTCAAAATTCTTTTCCGCATGGGTACAAGAGAATCAAGCGTGAAATTGAAGAGTAAATGGGAAATTTTTGCAGAGGGATGATTATAATTCTTGTATATACACAATGTAAATATTTCTTTTTTACTTTTTTATTACCTTGGAAAATTTTTTGGACTATTCTTCTAGTTTAATTTTTATTTAGATTTTGATATATCAATTTCAATCATTATATATATGTTTGTGTGTATATATACAATATTATAATACCTTATTATCACAATCCATAGTAATATTAGATAGAATAGAATAAGTGATAACCCGCCTTTTTATTCACTAGAACCCTCCAGCCGGAGGAGTTGTAGATTTCGGCGTAATCGACAAAACCTGATACACGTTCCCCATTCCAATTGAATCCGTCAATCGTTTATAAGATAAAATCAAATCTTGGTGTCGTGATGGAGGCGTTTGTTCAAGCAACATTTTCAGACGCAAGCTGATTCCCATAGAATGTAAAAAGTGCGCTTGGGTGATTGGACCAAAAACGTCCACTTTATAAGTGTATATATGTCAATTATTTTAATAAATCAGATAAAAGTGCTGTCTGACCTCCATACAAGCTGGTTACCTAGTCAAAAAATCTGAAAGTGTGACTGTAAATTGTAGAGGTTTTTTTAAGGCTAAGAGTTTTTACAATGATGAGATTATATGTAGGTGATTGATTATATGGAGATCAGACTTTAAATTAAAATCATTATTTATTTTGTATGTTTACCTAGATCTTTGCACGCGTTATGAAGCAATTTGAAATTCACATCAGCACTTAAATCTGCTTCACCTGGACTACTCATCAAATCCACAAACCTATGTTGTTTTATTGCCTGTGTTTATTAATTCAGAGAAAAATGAATGCAAAAATAGGGACATCTAATGCAAGATAACGATAAATGAAGTCAACTCACCCTTAATGTATTCCCTTGAGCGAAATTTTTTCCATAATCGATAATAAGGCAAGATCCGCCATTTAGATTCACACTTTTGGCGATCTGATTTGCAATCCGCCACGCATCTGGCGCGATTTCAATGCGATCACCTGGTATATAGAGACCACCGTAATCTTTGAGGAGTGTCTCTAAGATAAATAGGCTTGGTTTCCGCTTTCGAGAGACGATTACGCGAAAATGGTATGGACTTTTTTGAAAGGAAGGAAAATAAGAAATAAGCAGGATGCTTGATAATTCGTTATCTTTTTTACCTTTGATCTGTTTCGTCGATATCTATCATCAATTCGCACCATCCCCTTTTTATAAACTTATGTAATTTTATCAATCAATGAATAAATTAGGAGCAAAATTTCGAAGAAAATAAACTGCGAGAAAGCACAAACAAAATCGAGACTTTCTAAAATTCTTCATTAAAAGAAGTTTAGATAATCGTCTTATCGACCTAGATACTTTGATGTACACATACCTCGAACCAATAAACAGGAAGAGCATCAAAAAATTCATGTGCAATGATCATTGGCCATCCATCTTCATTATTGACAATTTAAAGATCAATCCAGCCAAATTTCAGTGAAATCAAAAAAAAATCAAAAAGTATAAAATAGAAATACCGGGAACATCCTCAAATGCGTCATGCCAATAAAAATTTAATCCAGGCCGAATCACTTGTTTCTTAGCGTTAACAGTATCAGTAGTAGTATTATTAATCATATAAGGCTTTAATTTTTCACGTTGAATTTCACGTAGTCGTGGACTAGCCTCGATCAAATGAACTCCACTAATAGAATTGTAGCATTCATGAAAATTTTGAAGCGCCTACAAGATTTATCCGATTGAGCGAAATGATAATTAATTTAAGATCACCGAAATTATTGAATTTACTCGAATCATATCATCTAGCAAGGTTCCTCTTCCCGGTCCGAATTCCACTATTCGCACATTTTTTGGCTTGCCAAGATTTATCCACTGATTCACAAACCATACCCCGATCAACTATTGATTTAACCATCAAAGGGTAAAAACAAAGAATCCTCCGTAATATTTCAAAATTATATTCGACATGAACTTCACCTCGCCAAACATTTGACTGATTTCAGGAGAAGTGATAAAATCTCCTTTTACACCAAACGCTTCACGTTTCATATAGTATCCACCAATAGGATTCATCAGGACTTCTTTCATATATTGGTAAATTGACATTGGGCCATTTATCTAAAAAGACTAACGACAAAGAGATTTTTTTTCCGTTATCTACAGTCATAATATTTAGACAGAAATAGGCAGGATTTGTGTGTGACCTTGATTGAATTTTTTAGGTATTCCACAAGAGATGTGGGTGCTTCTTTATTTGTTAAAGTTTTTTTAGCAGTTGAATAGCAACATTTTGATACTGTTTGTGATAAAGTCCTTCTTGCATGAAATCTGTTGAGAAAATTACGTATCATGATCTAAAAAAGTGAGAGGCAAAAAATTTTTGATTTTCGGATCTATATAGCATCATCGTAACTGGTAAGGTACATGCGTGAATCTTTTGAAGCCATGAGTAACTTTATCGCGGAAGACGACTTTGATAGCAAATTATTGGAGCGTAGTAAACTTATCGTGGTAAATTAAAAAAATCAAGCTTAAAATACAATAATGATTAAATGTATCATTTTTTGCAGATAGAGTATTAATATTTTTCTAATGCTGCTAACAAAAGCCGTCTGTATCGATAGGAAATGTTCCTCAGCTAACAGTTGACCTGTTATTAACAACGCTCGATGTTAAGCGGGTCGGTTTTATAGATGATGATAATGTAATACCCGTGGCTGGTAAACGCGAAGACACGCAAGCTGTTGGTATCACTGTCGCCATCGAAGGCAAGTTCCCGCAAATATCTGAAAGTTTCGAGCGAAAAATAATTCTCTTAAAATCATTAATGAAAAAAGAATAAACTGTTTCCATCTTGTTTAGTATTTCAATCAAAAGATCAAAAGTGGACTTTGATCCAACAGCGTGCTCCATTGATTCAGGTGAGCATTTTTTCCTCGGGATCTAAATAATCTAAAATCAAATCCAATCAAATTGTTAAACACTTTTACATATTCAAAAAAAAATTTATTAGAAACACTTGCTTCGATTTGCAACGAATTTGGTTTCCTTTATTGAGAGATTTAAATTTTCAGAAGTAATAACATTGGCAAGCGCAGACGCAACTCGACGAAATGATGCTCAATTAACAGGGTATTTTTTTAATTCTGGCCTTCTAATTCATAGAATAAAAGTTTACTTAATTCCTTATCTTTTTAGCACACCACTTCGTGTCCTTACCACTTCATCGATCTCAAATGATCTCCAAAAAAGAATCACATCACTAAAACTAAAACAACTCGAGTATCTCAAATCTGAAGATTTTATAGAATCACATGATGTCGGTTCTACCAACACAGATGCTGATGATGTGCCTCGAATTCCTGGCGGAGGCGTTACAAGAAATTTCTATAAATTGGCCAAAGAAAAAGGTCTGCCGCTACTTGTGCTCATTTGGTTTGCGCTCGAAGGAGGTAAGAATTATCGTGAATTGATTTTTTCACTTGATCTTATAAAGTTCTGTCATTTTTCAGATAACACCCTAGATGCTATTCAACTCGCCAATCACGCGAACTCTTTATTAGGATTGTTTCCTTCTCAAGGTATATCTTTTCTATCTCTGATATTAACAAAGAAATTTTTGCCTTACCTCTCTCGTTGATTTAATGATTATAGATTCCGTCGCTTGGAAAACACCTAAAAGCTGGCAAGGAATTTTTGGCAAACCCTTTGATAGAGATTTATATTAAATAGTATATTATCCAATATCCGGATTAGTACGTCAAAATTTGAAAAGGATATGTGACTTTCGTCACCGCAAAAAGAAATCTTGTTTTTTTTGATGATTAAAGTACCAAAGTCACGTGATAGCAAGATTTTCGTTAAGACTAATGCCCATCTAAATATTAAAAAAGATCACATTATCTCATAATAGTGTGGGAAGGTTGTGCAACTTTGTACTTCCCCAAATCTAACTTATATAGGATAAAAAAAGGTTCCGATCAGATCCCACAATTTTTCTTTGGAAGCGTGCTTTGAAATTTGCCCAACTCCGCTCCCTTACCCGTTCCTTTTGAGTTCCTATTATTTTGATGAACTGAATTGCATCAATGAATATAGTATAATTGTGCATGAGCTAATTAAAAGTTATCTGTGATTGTAAATGAAATGATATAATTAATATCTTTGTCATTCAAAAATGAAATTTTGAAGTCGTGAATTATAAAACCCATGCTGTCGCTATGTGTTAACGGGATTAGATGAATAAGAAACGAACCATTTTCTTTTTTTAATATCTATTATGTAAGGTTACAATAAGACAATGAATAAAAATAAAGTTTAAGATTAATTAATTGTTTTTTCTCACCAAATTTCGAGAATAGTTAATTTTGGTTACCAATTTTTTAATTTTTCTATTTTGGGCTATTTGAAACCTTCTTTTGGTCATTATATAACGATAACACGATAACAGTAATTTAACCTTTATAAATGATCACGTAAGTTTAACGATCATATGTTGGTAAATAAATGCTAGATGATTAAATCTCTTTAAGATACAGCCACAAAGAGACACATATCAACATTCTCAAATAATTAAGAAGGAATGGGGAGAAAGAGATGTGACCTCATTTGGAGTTCTTTTTACTAATGTTTTGGGAACCAAAGAAGAATATGTTCATCTCATCTCTGATGGTTTTTTTTCGAATTTGATATAACGAATTCATGCCTGCATTTTGCATGAATTCATGTTCTCATAAACACCAATAGAATAATTTTTCCTATAAATTTTCAGTTTCATGGTAATTATACTTATTACATTTGTTAAATACTGACTGAAAGTATCCTATAGAAGACTTCAGGGGCATTTAAAAAAGCGAATCGATTTTTTAGCATGTGGTTGTAATTCTTTTTTGCATTATCAGGTGATATTTCGACGGATATATCGATATTGTTTGATAGATGGCGAGTAGGTGATTCTTTATATATGTTCTAGACACCACCATTACTTTCACTGCTGTACCGAAGGTTGCCATTAGAAGCTTTTACTAAAACCGACTGTGATTGCTATTTCGGTATTCGAAGTTTAACACCTCCCCCAGGTATCAAATGTGTAACGATATAGAAATTCTGATCAAATTTTCTTGTAATACGAATCTACATGACGTTAAAACGAATTCTACCCTCAGGATTTGGGCGATTAAAAGAAAGCCCATCAGGTTTTTTTCTGGCGTTACACGTAACACGCATGTTAAAGAAAAGAATCGTACCAAATTTCGCTATATATAGGTGTGAGACTTGAAATACATTTTTGTTAGAGTTATCGCAAATTTTTTTCCTGATTTGGATAAAAATTCCCGAACACGGAGGGGACGATGATGATTATCATCACCATTCTTTTATTATCTTTAATCAAAGAAGCGTTTAACAAAAATTGAGTTGTCGTACGATAACGTGTTAAAGCGTGTGTGTTTATGAAAGTACGAAAAAATAAATCATGTGTTATCGAACCTATAGGATCGTACAGCTGACATAAAAAAGTTTTTGGAAGAAAATCCAGGGCTGTGCTTATCTTTTGGGTACAAAAGAATTATTTATTTAGGAAAGCTATAGTGTAGTCTTACAAAAGAATTATTTATTGTTATTGTTATTATTATTATTATTATTATTATTATTATTATTATCATCATCATCGCTACTATTTGTTATCATCGATAGATAATGAATCATTGATTGAATAAATTATGTGTATGTGGTTTACGATGATTGAGAGAACACTATTCTATTATTGACCATCGAGGTACAGGCGGGGAGAAAATTATCGAACACAAAAAATAAAACACATAAAATGAAGCCAATTATTCTTCCGATAATTTACCCCAACTTTTTTTTTTCCTTTTCGCTGCTCTCGCTTGCCTTTCTCTTCTTATTCATTGACCAACGTGTGCATCTTTTTGTGTTTGTTTGCATTGTTGTTATTTCCTTTGCGTGGGAAATCTACAATCCATATCATATCATTATTGTTGTTTATGCACAAATAACAATAATTTTCATCGAATATTGGGCACAAAATAATCACAAACAATTTGATAACTTCCATGTTAAAACACATTGTCCATCGTGTCAGATGAGAATTATACGACCGTAATATATACAAGAAAAGGATGCTCTTCTCCTTAAATGCATGCAAGAAGTTAAATTTCTGAAAAAAAAAAATTGATATTTTCACCTCCATCGAGTCGAAAATAAAGAAAATTCGTGCCACGTAATACAAAAAAAATTGAACCAAGAGTTTACCAAAAAAAGAAAGAATAAAGGTAATCGTAAATCCACATTTTAAACATACATACATACCTGCATGCATGTATGCATGCAGACGAAATATAATTACAAGCATTTATTATTATTATTATTATTATTAATTTCAAACACGTACACAATAATAAAAATTAAGGGATAACAGAAACACATACGCATAAGAAGATGCAAAGAAGCATGTTTATGTGATTGAAATGATTTATTATATACATGTTGAACGTTAGTTAATTATATTTAATTGGGTACTGGTTTACTGGTTGACTTATTTGATTGATTGACTGATTGGCGGGGTGGCAATTTATAATTTCGCATTATTCATTCATTTTCATTCATCAAAACGAGGAGATATGTTTATCTCTATGAAGAGATTCGGCCTTCTTCGTCCCAAAATCTCATTATCAGATTCAGACTCACATGTTTATCATAAAAGAACGAGAGTCACAAGAAAATACTATTCAAATGAGAGAGATTACTATTCTTATTTTTTTGTTTATTGTGGGGAAGGCGAATAAACAAAAACTATTGCATATCTTTTCTTTGTTTCGCTCTTCATGTGTGAAAATCGTTTCGTTTGATGCTGGTCTCAGAGATGGGCGGGAAAGTCAATTGGTTGGGAAACAGGAAATTCTCACGAACAAGATTATAAATTGGCTGACTGACTATCTAACTTTACGAACTCTGGCTGTAGTGGGTGGGAAGAAAAAAAAAAAGAACGCACTAATACTTTAAATTTTTGTCATCTTTAGATTCGGGCGTGAAATGAAGATCCCCCGTTTCCCTATTTAAAATCACTTGATCACTGGTTCCATTATGATAATGTTATAATGCTATAATGCTTGAATGCTTAATGAAGTTCGATCTTCTTTTTAAAGAAGTACGAGAATTTCGAAAGGTTGTTTCACCATTATCTGTTGCCCACCAATTGCTTGGCATTATTTGTCGAGTCGGTTGGTCAAAAAATTGGTGATGAAGAATTATCATTTTTTTTCTGTTGGGAAGGATAACTGACATCCTTTCTTAAAATAACATTCATTCTTTGCATTCACGAAAAAAAATTTTTCCACAGAAAATCTCATCATGCTATTATGCATGTCATCGTCAGAAAAAAAAATAGTGAGCATCGTAAACACACATTATTCGGTGATGGATCGAAATAATTGGCCGAAGAATCCATTTTCATCTTCCCATGATGTCATTGGGACCAGGCGCGAGGTCTTTGTTGCTACTTTTTTTATTTATCTGTCATTCATATAAATTTTTAGATTACCTTGTTTAAACCCGATGTTACCCGTAAAAAAAAAATCCATGGAAGAACAATAGAAAAAGAAAAAATGGGTGGGTTAGTGCTTGTGCGCCCGTGTTTCAATATCTAAAGGTGGTGATAATATATTCGGGGCATGCAAGCAAAAAGAATTTCAGGGGATTCAGGAAATTTTCGATTTCGAGCTAAATTGCATAGAATTTATTGGTCGAGATTGTTGAATGCTCGCGAGGCCGATCCATTCTATTCTTGGCTAACCAACAAACATTCGACAAAGGACAACATGTCATTAATTAGGAAAACATTAAAGTTAAAAAAGAAAATGCACCCGGAATTACATTTTTTAAAAAGAGATACTAAAATAGGGAAATCATTTTTTTTTTGCCACACTCGATGCATAATCGCTTGATAGATGATTGAAACAATGCTCGAGATGTAATTTACCCGAATTTTAACACTATCGCTATTCCGAAACAATAGAAATTAGCCGAACCAGCGCTAGCCAATATTCTCATTGATTCACCTTCTTGTCACTTTTCACACTACATTGTAAAATTAGAATCTAAACAAATTACAATTCAGAAAAATTTGGTGAAATGGTACGCACGTACTCGCACGAAAAAAAAAATGGCGGGCGACACAGACAATTTTGTACCCTATCGTATGTAATGTATCATTAGATACGTGAGAGAGCAAAAATCTCGCCAAGAATAAGAAAAACCGAGAGAAACACCGAATTTTACCCATTCATTAATTAAATCTAAAGAATGGGCCACCACAACAAAGAAAATTGTAACAATAATAATGATGATATTGTTAGGTGTGAAGATAGGATTTATTTATTTATTTATTTATTTATTTTTGGGCAACGAAAATAATTAAATTATCGTTATTGGATGAACGAATGAAACCAAAGGTCCTCTTCTATCATACTTCAACTAATATCCCAAATTACACATTAATCCCTTTCTTTTTCATAATTCCACTCGATCAATGTATGTATATCATATTTAGTTTTTTATTATGATTAAATCTGTATAATACAAAATTCTGTTTTGCTGAGATATATAAATGTATTACGCTATCGCTATTTTAATTTATAATTACCCAACGGTCTTTGCCCTTTTATCAACCAACATTACATAACATCACACAACAGAACCGAGCAGAACGTAACGCGCATACACATAAATAAACCAAAAAACGTACATAAAAAAAAGTCATTCAACTTTTTCATACCCTTTTTTAATAATATAAATAAATAAATCATCACATCATCACACGAATTAGTTACTATTATCTTCTCTGGCATTACACTCAAACAGCACACCCCCTTCCTTCGCACACCAACAACTCATCCATCCCATTTTCCTTTTTATTTCTCCCTTTGCTTCTTTCAAAAATTCACCATTTTACCCCATTATTTTCGGTCATGTATTTTGAATATCCACATCTACATCAGCATCATCAAACATAAACATCATCTTCGCTAAAGGAAATCTTTCGTCGCATCGTTTATATTTATACATATATACCCGATACAAATTATACAACACACGTATCAACATCAAAAAATATACGTTGTATATCTACAAAAAAGACAAAAAAACAGCACAACAAAAAAGTTTTAATAAATAGGAACTCTCACAATACCGCACTCTAAAACTTTCTTGTTACCCGTTTCCGTTTGTGGCCGCCTTTTATTATTATCGCACGTATATCATCATCAGCATCACCAATAAATCTACCTCTATAAATATATTTTTCAAAATAAAAAATATATATTTTTATATATACATATATTATATAAAATATATAATATAATAATACCACAATACACAAAGAGTGAGTGCACAAAACAACCATACGTATAAATAATAGCTAACATCTCCTCCCTCCCATTAATAATAAAATTCATCGAAATAGTAAGAATAATAGTAACTGTGTGTAGCTTCTACTCTAATAGTATTACTCGCTTGGTACGGTTTTTTTTGAGTGCGCAGCAAAAAAAAAATAAATATTTTCAAAAGAACAACTAGCTTCCTTCTATTTCTTCCGTTCTTGACCTCTAACCAATACCCTCCAAACTCGTATAAATATCTATACATATATAAATGTTCCTATAACCAAAGTATTCGTCGTCAACAAGACACAAAAAGTGAGAAATATATACTTTTGTACCATATAAAGACTGAAAGAAAAAAGTATTTTAGCAACGCTGGAGAAAAAAAAGATTTTCCATTCACAACCATCAGCAATCACAACAACAACAACCACGACACCTATACCAATAATACCTGCGCGAACACTGTTAATAATACACTCCTATTGTAGGATTTCAATCGAGGGACGAGCGTTCTGAGGAAAAAAAATGTATTTTTCTTTTTTTTTTTTTTTGTTTTGAATCGCTATAAATTTTTTACGATATTTGAAGTTGACCGCTAATTGTTTTTACCGTTTTTCTAACTTTTTTCTAACTTTTTTCTCCCTCCCATCTCCTTATTACTATTACCATTACTGAAATACCATTACTTAGCCTTCCACCATATAAATATAATATATAAATATAATATACCAGTAAATATAATATTTAATACATAAACACCTTGACGGTTGAGTTCATAGAAAAAACGAACATTTTTTTTATTTCAAAAAAGGACAATATGACTCGACCAACAATAAATACACCATCATCATCATCATTTCTTTCATCATCATCTTCATTAGCATCATTGTCGTCGTCAACATCGTCGACTTCCACAAGAAAATCCTTATCTGCTCCCGTGGTACAGAGCAGGCTCGAACACCACCACCAATTACTAAACAAGACCCCTTTGAAATCATCGAAACTCAACGAGTCAAAACCACAACAGCAGCAGCAGCAACAATCTCAACGGTCAAAATCATCTTTATCAACCAAAGGGAAACGCAACAATGTGGTAAAGGATAATAATGTTTCAGCGGAACCTTCAACCGTTAAAGGAGCGGCATCTCCCCTTCGAGTTACCACAATATTGTCTCGTGCGAACAAAAATTCTATTATTAATAATTCTAATTCTAGCAGTAACACCCGTGGTGAGAATACTGATGTTGATAAAATGGAGCAAATTTCGTCATTATCGAACGACAGCGGTTCTTCTAATTTTGCCAATTTTGATAATTTAAAACCTGTCAAACAACAACAACAACAACAACTTTCTAACAATAGTTCAACTGGAGTAAATAACAGTCAGAGAAAAGCAAAAGCGAGCCCATCTTTCGCTTCTGGGACTCCAAATCGACGAAGACATCAATATAACGATTCGGTTGACGATCCTTCCAGTAAGAAAGTAATTGCAATCCTACAAAGACCCAAATCTTCCACAGATCTCGTGAATTCCGCTGTCAACAATGTTAATACCAATAACACCAAGAAATCTCTCGAGACCCTTCGAGAAGTAGCGAATAATGACGTTAAGAGTGACCGTCAACAGCAACAACGTCGTTCTTCACCCACCCAACAAAATCGACGAACTATCATTCCAAATGCGGAAAGATCTACTGTTACACGTCGTAGTGATATTCCTTCTTCGAAAGCGAAACGTGTTCAACGTCGTAAGGAAATTAAATTAATGGTTGAAGCTATCGATAACAACGACGTGACTCTGAGTGTTAGTCCTCCACAATCAGAAGAAAGTCCATCTCTTCAACAACAATCTCTCCACCACCAGATGGAAACTCCAACCGATGTAAATAGTATCACCATAGATTCATACAAGAATCGAATTCCTAATTCACCAACACATGACGTTGACTTTATTCTCACCAAGTCGCCTTCTTTCCCAGCACTTTCCGCCCCCAAAAATGATCTCAACAATAACGAAATCTCTTCTCTCGTTGACATTAACTCGAACGTCACGGATGACAGGTATATATATGTCTTGCATTTAATGATATATTTATTTGATCCCATTCTGGTGATTTTCTAATTTTAACATCGCCTTTCTTTATTTTTAGCCTTTTCGAAAGATCTTTGAGCAAGAACTTTAAGCGACATTCTGATAATTTTGTGAAATTTAACAATGACGTGCCTATTCCGAATATTGTATCCCGTCGTCAGTCGAGTACTGCTATCGAGTTGCAGAGCCAAATCGCAGATTTCGCGGAATATGCTAACACGCAACGTCCTTCGTCAGCTTCTGCTAAGCCATCTAGTAGTCCCTCAAAAATGCTCACCTCGAAGCTTTACGCCGGTCCCGAATTTCATAATTCGCCAGCGCCAAGTGATTTGCCATTACCTTCCTTTATTGCTCGCTCTACTGAATCTCCTGAACTTCCGTCATCCAGAACAATTACTCCTCCACTGACCAACAGTGGTAATCGCTCTGAAGATGAGAACATGTTTGTCATGGATGACGACGATTATTTGGCGAAAGATAATGCTTCCGAGGGATTGCCTTCTCCGATGTGTTACAATATTCCCGCGAGAATGAACACCGCTCGACCATTGATTGTATATCCTAGTTATCCGAATGGTGCTAATTTGATTGAGATTTCGGAAAGTATCAGAAGCATGCTTAAAATCCAGTAAATGTCAACAGATGAGAAAGAGAAAGAGAGAGTGTGTGTAAAAAAATAAAAATAAAAATATAAATTTTGGCGGTGTGAAAATAGTATTTTTTTATTTTAATACAAAAAATTCGGATTTTCCCTCCTATAATATAAAATAATAATAATAATTATAATGCAAATAGCAAGCATCAGCATCATCACCCTCATCATCAGTAATATAATCATGATGTTCGAGTGCCAGAATTATTGATAACACAAAAACTCAATTATCAATCAATAATGGACTTGGCAATAATATATAGTATTAATAGTATTTCCTTTTTATTTAGACCATACTATCATCTCCTTTTTTTGCATATATATCTTTTTTTCTTTTTCATTTGTACATTTTTGTGATACTACCTAGTTCGTTTTTTTTTGGTTACACTATTTTTCTTTTATAATTTTTTTGTTAATGCTTAGAATCATATTTTCATTTTTGTAGATAATATGCTTTTTAGCAAAATTTCAAGTTTTGTTTATTTATCATAGATCTTCATTATATTTTTCCCCAAACCCCCTCCCCTTTTTGCATTCCTTTTTCCCATTTTCGATGTAAATTTTTTATCGATCCTCCTCTGCTTTTTTTTACCTTTTTATAGTTCTTCCCAACCACTAGACTTGGGATCCTAATTTTTTTGCTGTGCATTTTTCTCTATATAATTAGTATACATCCATCCAACATCAACCAACAGCACAATATTTCCCCCCTCCGTCTAAAAAAAATTACCTTTCTCTTTGCCACGAGCTTCTTTGGTAAAGCGTTTCCTACTCATCATCTAAATCTGTGAATGCTTAATTTTTCACAACTTGGATTCTTTTTTTTTTGTATGAGAGGGAGAAAGTTGTTCATACCATGCACACAGATTAAATCGATAGCTTGGTCATTCTTTTTTCGTGTGTCATGTCAGATGAATGTTTTCCCGAAACACATTCTTTACCGAATCTTTCTGCTTACATTTACCTACTTTGCCTTCGATTCTTGAATTTTTCTCCCCACTCTAATTTTTTCTCCCCACTAATTATGCTCTCTTCTTTCTTTTCTAAGCTCGATCTTTTTGCTTTTTTTCTTGATTATTTATTATTGCCTTTTTTTTGGGATAAAATTGATTATACTTACGGCGCCTCCTTTCCACCATCATCATCGTCGTTTTTCTCAACATCCCAAAAAAAATAAATTTTGCAACCAATATTTAAATAATAAACAATCATTTCCACTTTTGCAACACTTGGCGCTTTGTCAATTTCAGAATGTAAAAATTCTCTTCTGGTGAAAGTAAGAAAACAATCGATTAAAAAAGCCAAGTATGTGCCCAAATCCGCGTTTTCCTTCGTTTGCTTCTTTACATCCTTATCAAAATCAACATCTTCCGTCGCCTCCATCTTTTCTTTTTTTGTTCTCATTTACATGCACACGAGAATATCTTATTGAAAAGAATTCGTGCGTGGACATAAATGTACTTTTAGCAATAAAAAATTGAATGAATGAATGAATAAATGAAAATGAAAATGAAGTGAAATTTTAGGCTTTTTTGTGTGTGATATAAAATTTAACGTCTTGTCGCATTGATGTCGATCAATTGAATTTTTCATTTCTTATATTTTCGTAAGTTATTGAAAATATTGAGATTTAATCGGCTGATCAACGTAAAATAACCCGCTTTGCAGGATATTTACTAATTTGCATAAAGAAATACACTGGTGACTGATTTGATTGATTTTTCCAATTAGATTTTTCTATTAAGCCAAACAAAACTCGATTCCAAAAAGATGAGTTTAATCAATAATCTACATCATCAATTCAAGACGGAAAATGCGCGACATAATCATCATCTTAAAAGAAACAAGATTTTGGTACTTGGTAGACGCGGGGTCGGTAAATTATCTTTGATTAAAGGTAATGAATTTCATTATTCTTTGATTTTTTTAAAGTGAATTTAGATTTGTTTGTCTCGATTTCTTATCAATTCCATTTTCTGCTAGATATCATAGCTAAATCCAAACCTGATACAATAAAAGAGGAAACTTCAACAGTATTATTACCATCGACCTCAACTTCGGAATCTAAAGATACAACTGAACACGATGATCCAATTCACTCAGGTCTCACTTTACCATGGCATATCAGCACAAGGTATTATACAGCTGACGTACAATTCTGGATCGATGAAACTGTCGATGAGGAATTAGTTGATCCCAAAGTGATAAGGACGTATGAATCGGAAGAGAGCGGTGTTGGTGATGTGGTGGATGCTGTGGTGTTTGTGTTTAGAAAGGATGAGGTGAGTTGATCTATTCGAATTCTGTTTGACTCAAACTAGTTTTAAAACGTTCGAAACTTTGATAAAATAAAAATAGCCATCCACCTTCAATGACATTCGATCATTTTTACCGTTTATTGCACGCTACGAGCCAGCCATTACTTTGGCTGTTGGTAAATCATCAAATAAAACTGTAGCAACAAAAGCCAGCGATATGGTAGCAGATAATCAGTATATGGACTGGTGTTTGGAGAACGGATTCGAGTATGTGGATTTTGATGCGGTACGAGGAGAAGATGACGATGAAAATGGTAATAAGGATGAAGTTGAACTTTATATTCCATTGATGATTTACGTGTTTACATTTGTTGTTAAAATCTTTTTTTTGGGAAAAGAGCGAATTGGTATCGATCGAATTCTCGAAGCATTACAATCACACATGTGGGATGGAATGACACGATTATCTAATGTTATGTCTGGATCGCGATCTAAATTATCTTTTAATGATGTTGCTGATAGTGGAAACGATGATATTGACAACGAGTATAGTAGCATTGGTACTGTCAAATTGGGAAATCCTGAGCTGCAGTATAATCAAGAGTTATTGGAAGGTAATAACAAAATTTTTTGACCAATTTTAATCACTACCGTGTATACACATATCTTTTATACTGAACAAGTCTAAATTGGATCTAGCGATTTCCCAATTAAAGATTGGCACAGGTGTTACTGCTGCTGATGATATTAAAAAAAATAAATCTGATGCATCGCAAATGCGACAACATGATGTTGATTCGGACACGGAATTATTTCAAGGTAAAATGACCATCCAAATTCTATTTATTACAGTTAGACCATTAAGATTAAACGCGTAACTTTTTACAGATCTTCCTAATCAGAAAGAAATCGAAACAATGCACCAACAATTATTTGGCGATATTGACCATGACGATGATGATCACGATGATGTTAATTTTGATTTGGATGGAAATGGAGAGGCAAGTGATGGATTGGAAAGGGTGTTGACTCGTTTGACTAGTTTACGAGGTAAGGAAATTTAGTGGGAAATTTCAAAGGTTGGTTTTTTCCGAGGTCATATTTAATGAATCCATTTTTTGATGAATTTGATTTAGAAAAATGCAAATCTTTGCCGGATGATGAACGCAGGAAATTGGCAGCTAGCGTTGCATTTTCATTCGGGATGCAGTTGGAAAATGATTGATGATTATTGCGCGATTTATTTGTACTTATAGTATCATTCTGTAAAACAGATAGGTTAACTATGTTATATTTACGATACCCGACTAAAGCTTAAAGTTCCAAACTGTGAAAATAAAGAATTAATCCAGAAGCAAAATTCGCTATCAACAATTAATTTTTTTGGAAAAGATGATTTTCAACTGCGTATTTAAAATAAAACTTATGAACCAAAGTTCATTTGATCGTCTTATGCGAACCTATCGCTCCAAGACAGGGCTACAACGAATATTTTATAATCAGTCAAGAATTCTTGTCTTAATAATTCATATTATTTATTATAAATAGTATTAGAGATTATTATTATAAAAAAAATATATGATCATGTTCAATGACATGCTACACTTTTAGTCGCCGTCGCTTGCGCTACAGACAAGGTACGTTTTGTGAACAAATAGAAACCCATACCGGACCCAACGACCACGCTAATCATCAAATATCCATTATAAGTCATAAATATAAGCATGATAAACATCGAAACAAGCACTTGGAGCGCGTAAAGAAGTGAGCGGGTCAACTGTTGTCGATGTGTCAATCTATCATATGGAGATTAATATATCAATAAAATCAGATGAAAACGCAAGGACAAAAAAAACCTCTATACACACTTGATACTGGGATATGAAAAAGCTGTGCATGGTACTCCGTTGTCTCTAACAGATATTGCATTACGTTCATCCTCGCCATTATCACTTGGACCTAATAACGGATCTGTCACATCCCTTAACCTGTGTAATTCCCCTTGGACTATTCGTTCGTCCACGTTGCGAGCATATTCACGAATTACTTCATACAATGCTGATATCGCTGCTACAATCAAACAAGCGATTATTAACCCAAATATTGTATCAACGCGCCACCATCTAAATACGATGCATAGGTTTTCGCGTTGCCAGTTGAATAACATCTTTCAAATTCCCCATTTTTTAAAATATGAAAGATATATATATTAGAATAGTTAAAAGTTATAAATATATATACATATACATATGCGTATATATATATATATTGATATTAAATTTATATAGATTCTATTTATAAACATAAATATAATTATACTCTGCCACCGTTATAGCGGGGAAATATGTCAGAAGTAAATTTTTATAGTTATTTTTGTTAATAACTTTATAGCGGACGGATTTTTCAGCCCAATAGATTCGTTATAACGAGGGTAGAGTGTAATTAGTCTAAACTCACATTCATTGAGCACCTCTTCATATCGTGACTATCAACTCCAATATGCGAGTCGTAACCTCCATCATGTTCATGCTCGATAAGGTGATAACTCATTATAAAAGTTGAAGTTAACGCAAAAAAAATCGCGAAATTCTTTATTTCTGTAAATCACTACACATATGGGAATATAGGCCCATTGATAAATTATGTCTTTAAATTAAATGCATGCTTTAAAGGAGCATTTAGCGTTAGAGACTAAGTCCAAAATAGAAACGCTATTAAAGATCAATCAATCCAGATTAAAAACGAATTGGCTTGAGAGTATACAAATAAATACAGTAGCTCACTTAAGAAATGGAACACGAAAAATTTTATGAAAATAAATTCTAATGACTCTAACATCGATTCAGAATACCTAGTTCCCATACTCATTTTAAAGCTAATAACCTGGAAAATATTGTAAAAATCCTAAAAACTATATTAATGCTGCCATTTTAAAGAAATTGGACAATCTACATGAATATTTTTAATTAGTGAAATTTTAACTCTAAATAGCTTTGTTACCAGGGAGGATTGATGCGGATTGACTAATAAAAGATGTGTTTCTTAGGGAGAACTATTCATATACCAATTTTCAGCTAAATTGGTACCAAATTCGTGGAGTTATTTGTTCCCGAAGTACCAGTTAAATGCTAACA